>JAPDSC010111806.1:0-18702 GCA_026290005.1 Latrodectus geometricus | reverse complement strand
AGGATTTACTCCTTGGTGTTTTAATGGCTAAGCATTCATCAAAGGATCCATAATCAGCGAAAGTACCAATCAAGATTCCCGGATGTAACTTTGATGTCGCATCTAACACTGCAAATAGAAAAAAATGTTTCTATTGGTATAATTTAATTTTCGAATCTCATTTGGAGATTGCTTTTTGTTGCATAATTTCACACTTTTTTTACTTTCTATTGTGTAATTAAATTTTGGAATTTCTATTTGTGTAGTTTAATTTTAAAAATTTTTAACTTTTATGTGTATATACAACAGAGATGTTCCTTTTTTGCACACTCAAAGGGACAGATAAAATAATTCTTAAAATTGAAAATTTGTAAAACAGAAAAATAAATGCTAAATCTTAAAACTAATTTTTTAATCAAATTTTTCTTTCTTCATTGATGCAGTACAATTAGAAAAAATATTTAATATATACCCTATAAGAGAAATACATCCAAAATAAAATTCGAACTTAAAAATAATTTTTATTTCATTTTACTGAAGAAAAATCGGGTAAAATAATTATACTTTATTTTCTATTCTAAAACTATATTTTTAAAAATCACAATTTTTTTCATTTATTTCATTTATTATGTTCTTAATTTTTTAATCATTCAATACTTTGTACACATAAAAATTGCATCCAAATACAAAACATCCCATATAAGTCCATGTATGAAAAAAGTCCAAAAATAAAATTTCGATCTGTAATGGAGTTTTTACTCGAAATCCAAGTCCTCAAATAAACGTCAGTGACTGTCTTTTGTTATGTTAGTTTCTTTAATAAAGTCTGCATGTCAAACAAACGATAAATAAATGCATTCCATCTAGAACAGGGTTGGCCAAACTTTGGGGTTTGGG
This sequence comes from Latrodectus geometricus, assembly GCA_026290005.1. Taxonomy (NCBI): domain Eukaryota; kingdom Metazoa; phylum Arthropoda; class Arachnida; order Araneae; family Theridiidae; genus Latrodectus; species Latrodectus geometricus. The sequence goes on along the minus strand of JAPDSC010111806.1, from coordinate 17,826 downwards.
GTCTACTCCACATTTAAAAAATCGAAGGTGGTCTACCAATGGCAGAGCTAAATTAACGTACATATTTATTTTCGGTAACAAGAAAAAATGGTAAATTATGTAATTTTTCTAAAAAAAAAAACTTAATATTAATGTTTACAAAATAAACATTTGCTGACGAAAATAATCAAAGTATTCATATATCAAAAACTGATCATCCTATTCACTACGTTTAGTTGAAAGTTAGCACTGTATATCTGCGACAAGTTTATCATATTGTGGCTGGTACGAGCTTATTGCAAAGCATAAACCCGAAATTAAAGTTCATCTGTTAAATACGACCAATGTTTGTTTTTTGTTTATGGTTGAAAAAGCAGATTCGCAAAGATACCTCGATCCAAAGTAGGATTTCAAATACAAAATCAATTTGTAAATATTTAAAAACATTTCCTCAGAAACTAATTTCCAAAAATCAGTATCGCTAAATATGTTCTATTTTTTCAGATACTCCATCAATGTTGACATTTTCATTAAATAGAAATATCATAAAATTGAGTATTTTTTTCAACCGAATATAAGTCAGAGAATCTTCTTTCAAATTCTTCAAACAAAACAAGTAAGTATGAAGCGAAATTTTCAAATTCTCGGTTTGGATTATGGATGCACTCTTCCTCCATGTTTTTGAAGTTTCTCAATTCATGTTTTCTTAATTGAGATGCATCCCTTTCTATAGTTTTTTTAATGTTTCAATCGCGCTCATCATGTCCGTTTTAGGTTGTATATATAAATCGTAAACCTTTAATCATAAATCTTTAAATCGTAAATCTTTGCACACTTTGTTTTGGGTTTTAAAGCGTAGACTGTAGTAAATTTTAATCTTAAATAATTCATTGATTCTATGTCATAAGTCATAATTTAAATTGTTAATATCCGAGGTCATTATCGGGATGGTCGCGTGAACTACCTAAAATGTCTTCGCGGACTACCAGTCAACCGCGGTCGACGTCTTGGCCACCCCTGATCTAGAATATCTGCCGTAAAATTATTCAAAACCATGAGATATTACTGCTTGTAAAATACCTTATGATATTTGCACTTAAAATTATTATACAATTATAATCTCTAATGCATGGGTTGTAAAAGGAGAGTTAGTGTAAGCATATAAGAAACTACATACTAACTACTTCAAATTAACCGGGATTTAAATATCAGCAGTGAAGTGTTAGTTATCCATATTTTGAAGAATTACAATTTTCCAATAAAAACGTTGACTTAAATTTAAACCCTAAAATTAAAAAAATAGGAAAATAATAAATGAAAAATTAAACGCTTACGGAAAATACATGAAAATGAATTCTCAAAAAAGAGGCTTTCAAAAATTTAGTTCATGAATATAAATTAAATTTATTATTGAATAGGAATTATATTTATTATTAAATACGAATTAAGTTTATTATTGAATAAGTGAGTTAAAATTATTATTGTGTCTATGGACCATGTTTAAATTCAACCACTAGTTTGTAAATTCGTGAGTGGTCGTAAATTAGAGCTTCTTAAAAACAAGTGTGTGTATATATATATATATTGGTCGTAAATTTTTTCTCGCGCGCGCGATCTTTGTAAAATTAATATTTTTCCTTTTTTCTGCGAGTGCATTTGGGCATTTGCAACACTTTACATTTAGTAAATGAATGAAAAGAACGTGGATAAAAATTCCCGAATTCAATATTTAATAACTTAAAAAGTGAAAATAGCTCATATACCTCATTTGATTTGCTTTTATTTAGTCTATGCAAGAGAATTCATATATCGCCAGTTCAGTCTATCTTTATGTTCTCTCATCATATTTTCATTAATTTTCTGAAAAGCAGAAACTAACTTCATATCTAGTTTCTCGTGATATTTTTGAATGAAGGATTCACTCAGTGTTTGATAATGGGATATAGCTCTCCAGTCTAACAAATTAGTGTGTTCTTCTATAAATACCTCAGACATCGGTTGATACCTGGATAAGCTTTTCCAATCTAAATCTTTTACATGTACTTCCATGAAATGTTCCGACAATTTCTGGTATTTAGAGATAATGGGCCAATCTTCTTCAGTGGCATATTCCTCTATGATAGAGTCACTCATAGTAGAGTACTAAAAGAAATATTGCCAGTTAACAAGTTCTGCCAGTCCTCTCAAAACATCTTCAGAAAGAATTTTTTTTAGAAAATTCATTCCAATCTACTTCGTGTGCCATTTATTATATCATATTTTTTATTCGTGGGGTTTATTACTTACAATGTAGTGTCCGACGGCTAAAGTGTTAATACCATCAGTAATATGAGTCGCTTGTCATCTATTCCTGAAAGGGCGACTTTATTAACACGTATGGAATGAATCTCATGTTTTATGCTTCTGATAAAATTTATGGTTCTGTAATGTATTTATTGCTGGAATAGGCAATTCTTGTAGTCTTCAGAGGTTATCCTGTTTTTCACAACACACTTCTTTACTCCTTTCGACTTTTTACTAAGCCAACTTCCTTTTTATTGGCTCGTGTTATTCCATATCTATTATCTTCTGGATAATCCGACGTATCAAAGTAGTCAAACATTCCTTTCATATCTTCATAAAAGTCATCAGTTTTATATCGTAAATGAAACTATCTATGTCCATATATAACAGTTTAACATCCTCCCCATTCTTGAGCTTCATCATATTATAATGAAAGTCATACATTAAATGTTCGGATAGATCCAACATACTCATCTCAACATATATGGGTTTATCAAAGAGTACATTAGTTTGTTCATATGTATAGCGACTAAATTTTCATTAAATATAGTACTCCCGTTAAAATTCGGTTTTTCTATAAGTTTTTCAGCTCTCTTAGGATCGCATAGAAGTCTGATAACAAAGCGTTTCCTAATATTCCCCCATCGTCTTTTCAAACACCGAGTTGCTCATGAGTTTGTAAAAGTCCTTTTCAAAATCATTGGATGCTTTGGTCCTCATCTGGGTGTTGTACTTAGCCAATGGTATACTTCTGTAGCCAGTTAGACTGATTGAACTCCAGCACTCTGTGCACCTTTTTCAACATTATTCCCAATTGTAAATATTGTTTTAGAACCCTATAATGAATGACATAGTGCTCTGTATAATATAGGTTTGTTAACAACTTTGTCTGTTTCGAGACATCGGGTATTCTGTTCTCAGGCGCTAATGGTAAGTCCGAATCGTGATTGTGTAGGTATTTGGAATATAAGTCACACTCTATTACATAACCTTTATCCTCATCATCCGCTATTTTGGTCACATCAATATCAACATTCCCCCACTTGAAACCACTATGTGGCAAAAGTTGGCTTATTGCCCAACCATATAGATTATTAGCGTCTAGGTACGTTCGGAAATTAGACTCTTTAGTTTTATCGAAGTCCTTCATGTATTTGTTATTAGCTCTGACATATCTGTTACAGAATTCAGATACACCACCTCTAATGCCCTTTTCAAGCATAAGTACCATATCATAATGGCTTAATAGTTCTAATTCAACACCAGTAATTTTAACATGGCATCTCAAGTGAGTCCAGGTGCGGTGAAGTAAAATGCAGATCCAGTTTGTAAGTTTTTAAGCAGACGTCCCTAAAATTTCTATAATATCAGTCAAGATCAGTACTCAGTCTTCACATATAAATCAGAATACAAGTCTAAATTTTTCATGTTGGAGGCATTCCATACTCTCTCAGGTTGATTATAGTCCTCTTGCGATATATGTGATTCTGTCATTCTATTGTAAAAGTCTTCTTGTTAGGGCAGCTTGGTTTCTTCGCGTTTTTCCCAAGAGTCCATGTAATCGTAAAGATATACACCTTTTCAGGTAATAAGGTCTAGCTTGTCCAAGTATTTAGCAGTCTCTCTGAACTCTTTCACATTTTTCGCTAAACTTTTGAGGCTGCTAGCCTTGAACCGAAATGGATCAATGAATCTCAATTTTATTCCTGGGAGCTTGGCTTTCTTCCCTCCACCAGTATCTATCATTTTTGCCCCCACCTCTTTGCTGAATGAGATGTATTTTTCTTCGGTGTTAGGTATGACGGCAATGTCTCCATTATCACCCCCTAATTCTTTTATACAGGTATGCATCATATCCGGATAATTATGGATAAAAAACCGGGATAAGGGAAGGATTTCGATAGTGTAGGTTATATAGGTTGCGAACCGGACCCCTATAGTTTGATTTACATTTTAGCGGATCGCGTAAATAGTCATGATCTCTCACTTTTAAATAGTCTTATTCATCATCAGTTGAATAGGGGGATGGCTCTGTTCTTATGTTCAACAAGCAGATATGGCATATGTCAGTCATTTGGAAATGTCCCTCATCTTTAGCGGTCATTTTAATTGGAGAGTTCTTATCGTAAATTTTCTTTATCCTTAAGGCTATCGACTTCGATTCTTTGTAAAATACTTGAGTCGCATTCGTCCCTCCATATGTAAAGAGTGGTATATAGTCCTCGTGTTCATATTAACGTAAAAAACTTTTTTTTTTTTTTTGGTAGATCATCTTTCAGTTTTTTTATTTTCATGAGGGTTATAAGTCCTTGGTTGCTTCATCAAACCTTCTTTTCGTCATTTCTCTTCGTCTTTGGTTCAAAGGTCTCCAATTTACAATTTTTCTTAAAACATTATTTTCACGTCTATTCTTTCATTAAGACCCAACCATTCTCAAAACCGAATTTTAATAAATAAAACGATGATTTTCCTTTTGATTGGATAATCGATTTAATAGTTGGTTCTAATTCTCCACTGTGATTTTTTTTTTTTTTTTTTTTTCATTGGATGGAAAATTTTTTAATTTTTTAATCAAAATTTCTTAAATTGCATTCTTTTGCGTAACTAAATTTCAACTAAACCAAATTAAATTAATTTATGACCGAATACTGGTTAATTTAATAGGTTTATTTAACTCGGCTGAAATTGATATCGACTTAGTTTTGTTGCTTTTATTAAAACACTGCTTAAAATCAATAAACTACACAAAAATATCGATGTTACAAAAGTTTTTAAAATTTCGAATAAAATGGATTTATTTCATTGCGTTGTTGTTACATATAACACTTGGCGAAGCCAAGCCCGCTCGTCAGAGACTAGCTGAATGAAGTCAGAAAGAACGTCTTCCGTTTGTGAACAGAGCAAACTCCCCACACACGCACACAAGGATAGAAGTACAACTTCGGTTAATGGATGCCAGCACAATCTGGGTCTTCTAATTTAGAGATAGGAAGCCAGAGAAGAGGCCAGGCTCCTAACACCTTCAGAGATATTAATTTGGAATGGGAATATGGAGAACATTGCGACCATGACATATTTTATATGCTCAGTTGCCATCAGGGAACACGGTGGATCTTCGAATAAGCCTGGATTCAAACTCACTACCTTCCAGTAACAAGAACGACACCCGAGCCAATTGGGCCACCACAACCTCCTATGCATTTATTCTATTGTACAAGGACCAGTTCTAAAGTCACACTGGTATTCATCCACGAAATATTTTCGCAGAAAAAAAAATTTTATAAGGATAAATTTAATAATTAACAATGATTCATTTTCAAAATTTAAACTTTTAAAGGCAGGTTTTGAAAACAAAATATAAAGTAAAAATATTTTTGCTCGTGCTATTCTATGTAATTTTATCTCATTTACGAAGAGAAGAGATTTGATAAAGGTACCTAATTAAAATTTAAAAATTAATGAGTTATTTCAAAAATTATGTATGAAACTTCCTCCAAATAGTGTAAATTAAACTGATAATATATGTTCTTTATTTTTGCAGATCCACAGATTTGAAACTATAGTGTTATGAAATAAGCTGTATCGTTGTTCCATATGCTTCTCTTACATGATAAAAACCATTTCGTAGTTAAAAAAATAAACAAGTTATAAAATAATTGTTTGGTATACTATAATAATAATAAGGTGTTTAAATTTTGGATACTATTTGATTTTTGCTCAGAAAATCCTTCGGTATGAAATTTAGTCCCTAATTCTTCCAACCTGTTTTTTTTTTTTTTTTTTTTTTTTTTTTTTTTTTTTTTTTTTAATCTTATTTACTCTAAGCTAAAACATATATTTTTTAAAAAAAAATTAATTTTAGTTAAATTACGATTATTTCTTTGCTCACGAATAATAATGCACTCAGGATCTACGATTTTGACATAACTCCAAACTATGTATCACAGTGATCTCGCGAAAAATTTAATTCAAGGCCAGAGCTCTAACCATTCTGTAGATCATATCTCGATGATTCTTTAGTATGGAACTGTCCTTCAAAATAACCACCATAAATTTATCCTTTACAATGTTTAACCTTCAAATAATTAATGCACTAGTGAAAATGTCTAGATAAAAGTTAAAAACATTCCTTCTTATTTATAGATGTCACTTTAGAAAAGGGAAACTTCTAGTCTTCTGATAAACGTGCCTAAATGATAGTTTATTCCCGAAAACTGAGGATGATTTTTTTCAAAACCTTCACTACCAGGAACTCAACAGTAATAGTTATACTGTGATTTCATTAAATTATTAATAAAACAGATGTATTTTTAATTTTCCCTTTAATTGATTGCTAAAGTTAAACACTTTTAAACATATGAAGTCTATGACGACAAAACTTGCTTATCGTTCTCTTAAATTATTCTTTACTATCTATAAAAAAATAAAAATTATTTTTGATTTTTATACAACATACTTTTGTTCTAAATCTTGATAAACAAAGAATTATTAAATTTCCAAAAATTGAAACAATTTTTTCCCGTCTTTATGTAATTTTAAACTAAATAATTGAAACAAATAAATTGCACTTAGCTCTCTTATATTGATGATAAATTAAATCCATTTGAAACACAAAATTAAAAATTTTAAATAAAAATTGTAAGTATGCAAGATGAGATTTTTGTCATAATTTTTTTGAAAAGGAATAATGTTCATGAAACTTAGTCAATAGTTTTACTATTTAAATAGCCACTGCAAACTATTTTGATAAATGTTCCTCCCAAAACATTCAATATATAATTCCTGTTGTTACATTTATTTAAAAATATACACATTAATTAAAAACATCCTTTTTGTATATAAATACTTGACATATCGTGTTGCATATTATTTTTAGAAATCAATGACCTTTAAATTTTTGAAAAATTATTCTAAAATTTAAACCTTGATAATTGCGTTCATGAACAATGAAATCTGTTTGATTCTCAATGTTCATTTATGGAATAATTTAAAATTATGCTAAATATAACTCAACAAATTTATCACACCAAATTTCAAGCATTTTAGTCTTATACTTGATTTTTATTTTCTGGTGTTAAAAGTTATTTTAAATGTCATGACTAGAATTTTTCGTGGTTTATTGTACAAACATGCCATCTCTTAAATAAAACATATCATCAAATGTAACAGAATATGAGACTTTCTAATAAAGCAGGGATACTGGGGACAATTTTGACTTTGATGGTAATAAAGAAACAATAATATAGAAACTAAGAAACCAAAATCTTTCCTGGTTGCTCTCATTTTATTTGCTTAATGCCAAGATCAAAACAAAGATATTAAAGTAGAGATTTTCTTCTTTCAAATATCAACAAGAAAAAATTCAATTTAGTATGAATAATGAACTAATTGTAAAAAACTAGATTTTTATTTCTTAATTTTTTCATTATTAATTCAAAATTATTATTTTTTAAGATGTGATGATTCTGTGATAATTCTCCTTCAATAATAAATATGCAAATTGGATATGATTGAACATAAATACTAAAATTTTATATAAGATTCATTCAACAACTTACATTTTCATTTTTATATTCTATTTAAATTTGAATTAAAAATTTAGTATAAAAAATACAAGCACAAAGTGGTACAATTAATCTTAACGCCAAATTAATGAGTTAAATTTAATTGCTATCAACAATTAATTTAAATTATGAAATCAATGTACTAATAAGTGTGTTACAAGAACCTACGTGAATCATTTAAAACAGTATTCAACGTTATTCGGTGAAAAAAAAATCCTGAATTTTTTGTTATTCACATAGGATACATTTCCAAGTTTAAAATCAGTCTAATTTAGAAATTTTTCTTACAGTAAATATAAGTTTAATAAGTAATAATATTTGTGCTTGCATATATATTAACACAATCTCTGTCGTCTTATGTCTGTAACTGTTTTTGATATTATTTTTAATTATTTATACGCTAGTCATCTTAAAAAGCATGAAATTCTATAACTATGTCTGTTAAAATTTAATCCTTTAGTTTTCGACTTTTCTTTAAATCCGTTTTATATGTTTTTACAAGTCTGCTCTTAATTATTATCTTAATCTAACAATATTTCTAATAATCTAGTAATATAGTGTTAAAAGCCACTTTTCTTGAATTATATAAAAACAATTTTAAATTTATATAAATAAATCATTTGGATATCCTAAATATGTTCTTTTTGAAAATTATTTGCAATTATGATGCTTAAAAGAAATGACTTAAAATTATAAAATTAAAGTTTATAGTTTCTTTAATTAATATAAACATAGAATTTCAAATATAATTTTCAATAGTTATAATGTTACGACAATAATGCATTTATTAAATTTATAACATAAAAAAAAGTTGATGGAAATTCCTTACTCTTAACAGCCCACGCTTTTGCCTGCATCAGACCTGTGGAATATTTAAGAAATGCTCTAATGCAATCCTGTGAAATTTCTTCCACTTCATAAAGCTGCAGCATATAAGGCATAACTTGCCGAACTGCTTTCTTGATGATTTTCTTGAATTCAATCTCTAAATTCTCCGTAACCTCATAGAACATTTGATCTTTACTTTTACCATTCGATGAACTATTCCTTTCGCTTTCATCGATAATCGTTTCTGAATAAACATTGGACAATGACATCAAGCACAAAATGAAAAGCGTCCAGTTTAGCACCCACATTATGCAAGAACTATTCCCTGATAATAACGATGTTTTCTGGAAGAGTTCTAACAAGTTCTTACTATTCGGCTTTCTGTTTTTACTTTCCTTAACGACAACTAAAGCGTCACCAAATCAAAGTATCTACATCTTGTAATACAAGCACGTCTCTTTTAAAATTTGCATTCATTTTCTTTCTATTTTTCACATATATTAAAACTGAATCTATTCATCTATCAATTTTTAAATAAATACTTAGAATAAATGAAAGCATGGATGACCTTCAACTTTCAAATCAAATTTTGATGAAAATTAAAAATTTTAAATAATTATATTCAAGAGAGACATTTTAAAATCTGGCTTGTTATTTTTTTAATTTTTACACATTGATGTATTTTCACGTTTTTTATATTTCAATTTTTATCTCTTAATAACTTTTTAGCGGTTTTATGATTCTTAACATACGAATTAGAGTGTCTTTTAACTAATAATATTATGCTTCTTTGGTTAAAAGCGATGGTAGTGGTAAATATAATTGCAGTGATTTTATTATTCCTCAGTTTAAAAATAGATTCTTGAAAAGGGTTGAGTTGCCTTTAGAGAAATATATTTAAAGTATTTGAGAACCTCGTCTTGATATCTATTTATAAGGTTAAAAGAAATTGTATTAATATATATATGATTACTTTCAGAACAAACACTGTTATTAAAAAATAGTCAAACTTTGAATGATTACAGCGCAATTTAAAATAGAGATAAAAAGAAAAATATAGAAATATAATGTGAAAATAATTTATTTTCCTAATTTAAATAGAAGGAATACTAGGTATCGAAAATATATTTAGACACTCAAATATAACTAGCTCTATGTTAAGCTTAGAAACAATCTCTATAATGATTCTAAAACTTTCCCTTTTGAGTTCCTGAAAACAATATTTTTTAGGATTTTATATTTTTATATCAATTTAGATTATAAAAAAATAAGTTTAACAAAAGAGATTGCTTTACAATGATGTTTAATATTACATTTCCTTTGTGTGTGATGAAGCAGTTAAAGAGATTATTTTATTATTGTAGAAAATAAATTATTCAAAAAATTACGTAATCTCTTTCTAAATTAAATGATATTATTTTTCTTCAAATTTAAAATTCAACTGTATCTAAAATTAATTTTTTATCCTAAAATAATCATTCCTGTCTGAAAGACCTAAGAATATTTTTTCTCAAGAATGCATCAATGAAATATTTACTCTTCATCAAATATTAAACTTTTTTCGAGATTTAATATTGAACCACCATATTGCTAATTTTAAAAAAATCAGAACTTCTATTACTTATTCACATTTGAAACTAAAAAGAAATTATATACTTAGTATCTGTGGTCTTATCATTATCTATCTAATGGTATATCTATCTCACTTTGTGTTTGTATCATTATTAACTTTTCTTTATTATACTCTAATAATCAGTGTTTGATTTTTAATATTAATTTCGTGAAATTTAATAGTTATTTTAAAGTAATAAACATAATTTGATTTACATTTTTTATTTAATAATTTAAGTAAAACAGACAATATTTTAATTAAACTGGTTATTTTTATCTAATATTATATATTTGATAAAGAGTGCTTAGCTTAGTTGTTCATAGATAAAATAAAAGTTGGAAGAGTCAAAACCAAAAGTTTGTCCAATTTATAAATTAATTTGGTCCATAAATTGCATTCCTTCTAATATCCAATTACAGAATGCTCAAAAAATCATGATAAAAAAATAAGCGATCATTGGGGAAAAAAAGCATGCAATAACATGAAACTTATTATTTTGAACAAAGGAATGAACGGCGTGTGATATACAAGAGTCTTAAAAAATCTACCGTTCCCAACTGTATAGTGTTGTAAAGTCGATTCCGAAACTTTGTCATAACGCTCTGGAAAATTGTTGGAATGAAGGGCATCAATCTCGGTTCTGATGGCCAATTTTAGGTCTTCCCACCAAAAGGTGTTGAGTTTGAATCCCGGCTTAGCCGAAAATCCGTTGTGATCACTAATGACGACTGGGGCATGTAAAATATATCGGGTCACAATGTCCTCCATGTTCCCATTACAAATAAATATCTCTGGGGGTGGTTGGAGCCAGGTTATGGGTCTTCACTGGTTTCAATCTCTAAATTGGAAAAATTCAGATGATGCTGCCATCTATGAGCCAAAAGTCGTACTTCCACCTTCGTATGAGGAGGCTCTGTTCAAAAACGGAAGACGCTTTTTCTCTAACTTCATTCGCCTAGTCTCTTGACGGGTGGACTTGGCGTTACCAAAGTGTCATCAGTAACAACAGATCTTCCCAAGAATTAAGGGGTTTCTATTGTTTCTATCCTTGGGGTTATCTTTTGTGCTTAATAAAAAAAGTCGCACGGATTAAAATCCAGACTGCATGAAGGCTACTTTACTTTATCCCATAAATTTTTCAGCCTCCAGTGCAATCAAACTTGAAGCAAAAACCGTTCCAAATCAGGTGATGACGCAATTTTATGGTAAAGAAGCATCCAGCAAGAACCATTACCGGGGTCAATTAGAGACTACCGTTTCAATGCCAATTCATATAGTATTTTAAACAAACAGGAAATGTGCATTTTCAATTAATATGACCTTCTCGAATTAAAATGACCTCCACATGATGCTGTTATATAATAAATGACGAAAATGCTAATAAATTCAATAATTTCCAGACAGCAAAACCAAAAGCATTTCGTTTTCCTCATGCTAATTGCTCCAGTAAGGAAAAAAGCTCCAGCAATTTTTATTAGAGATCTGTAACTCGATTCACAATGCTAAAGTAGGGATCCTTTAACAGTCCAGGCCTGTAAGAAAAAATTTCCGGTTTTGTCATAAGTTTTATTACCAATTAAGAAGAAGTAATTGCTTAAGGAAAAGTTCGAAAAGGTATTTTTTCAAATAAAATAGGAAGCTTTAAAAAATAGCTCAATTTTCATCAAACATTTAACAACTTTTACATTGAATATTGTAATGGTGCTTACAAGTTATATATATGTATATATATTGAAGTCAAATACTTTTCATTTTTTTCTTAGAACTATAGCTCAGTGTGAGCCTTGAATTTCTTAATAATATTACTATAAATTTCCCAGTTCTTTATTTTCATATGATGCTTATAAATCTTTGGTTGTATCATCAAACCTTCTTTTCGTCTTTGGTCCAAAAGTCGTCAGTATACAATTTTTCTTAAAACATTATTTTCACGTCTATTCTTTCAATAAGACCCAACAATGATCAATACCGAAATTTAATCAATAAAACGAGGTTTTTTTCCTTTGATTAGATAATCTATTTCATTGTTGGTTCTTCATTGTGAATTATTTATTTTGATTAGTCCGAAAATTTTTAAAGTTTTCAACGAAATTTTCATAAATTACATACTTTTACATAACTAAATTTCAATTAAACCTAATAAAATTTAATTTATGACTGAGTACTGGTTAATTTAAATGTTTGTTTTTTTTCAGCTCAGCTAAAATTGATAGCAACCTAGTATTGTTGATTTTATTAAAACACTGCTTAAAATCAATAAACAACATTAAATTCAGAAAAATATCGATATCATAAAAGTTTTCAAATATATTTCAAATAATATGGATTTATACCTTTGCGTTGTTATTACATATGACACTTGGCGAAGTCAAGCTCGCTCGTCAGGGACAGGTCGAATGAAGTCAGAAAGAACGTCTTCCGTTTGTGAACGAGCCCCCCCCCCCTTACACACACAAGAATGGAAGAACAACTTTGGTAAATAGATGCCAGCACAATCTGGGTCTTCTAATTTATAGATAGGAAGCCAGAGAATTTTTATTTTTTTATGTGGATAAATTTAATAATTAACAATGATTCATTTTCAAAATTAAATCTCTTGAAGGCAGATTTTGAAAACAAAATGTAAAGTAAAAAAATTTTTTGCTAGTCCTATTTTATGTAATTTTATCTAATTTACGAAGAAATGAGAATTGATAAAGGTACCTAATTAAAATTTAAAAACTAAAAACTAATGAGTTATTTCAAAAATTATAAGAGATTTCGCCAAAATAGTGTAAATTAAACTAATAATATGCCTTATTTTTGCAGATCCATAAATTTGAAATTATATTGTTATGAAATAAGCTGAATCCTTGGTCCATATGCTTCTCTTAAATGATAAAAGCCATTTCACAGTTAAAATATAAGCAAGTTATAAAATAATTGTTTGATATACAATAACAATAAGGTGTTTGACTTTTGCTCAGAAAATCCTTCGCTATGAAATTTTATCCCTAATTCTTTCAGCCTGTTTTTTTTCTCTCTCTCTTTTTTTAAGCTACAGCAAAATATATATTTAATCTAAAAATTAATTAAGATATTTATGTTAATTCATTGTGCAATGAAAATCACTAAATCTCATACTTTATATTTTCAATGAACAGAATAACATTTAATATTGTATTAATTTGTGTGTGATGTTTTCAAAAAATTCACAAAATATTGTATTTTTATATCATGTATAAATAAGACTTCATATTTATATATTACATATACAACTATTTCATAGATATTTTAAAAGTAAAACATAATTCGTGGAAAAAAACATCGTAAGCAAGCAAAATACAATTAAACTCTTTCAATTTGATTAAAATTATAAATTCGAAATAAACACGAAAAGACATTCGATGCTTCATTAAATACACTACTGGCCATTAAAATTGCTACACCAAGAAGTCGTAGCGCAAGTCCCGAATTGCCAAGAATATAAAGATGTTTATTCTTTTCATAAAATTTCATGTTAACTTATAGCTTCTGGCGGGAACACAATAACAAAAACATAAGAATTGAGTACAAGAAAAAACTTTTACAACGCATAGTATTAAGATAATGGGACTCTACCATCTTTCATCTTTTGTGACCATATTTCATATTTTATTATATCAAAATTGTAAGTGATATGAACTACCGTTGTGCTATCCATTGTTTTCAACCTTCTCTTTTTATTTTTCTCATGAACTACACTACGGGCCATTAAAATTGCTACACCAAGAAGGCGACATGCTACAGACGTGAAATTTATACGAAAGGAAGAAGGTGCTGTGACATGCAAATGATTAGCTTTTCAGCGCATTCAGACAAAGCAGGCGCCAGTAGCGACACCTACATTGTGTTAAAATGAGGAAATTGTTCAGCCGGTTCCTCACACACAAATTGCCTTTGAACGTTGTTGCCTGGTGAAAAGTTGTTGTGATGCCTCGTGTAAGAAGGAGAAATGCGTACCAGCACGTTTCTGACTTTGATAAAGATCGAATTGTAGCGTACCGGGATTGCGGTTTATCTTATCGCAGTATTGCTGCTCGCGTCGGTCGAGATCCAATGACTGTTAGCAGAATATGGAACCGATGGGTTCAGGACGGTAATACGGAACACCATGCGTGATCTCAACGGCCACTTATCACTAGCAGCCGAGAAGACAGGCATATTATCCGCATGGCCGTAAGGGATCGTGCAACCACGTCACGAGCCTTGAGTCAAGAAACGGGGTCGTTTGGAAGACAACAAGAGTCTGTACGAACAGTTCGACGACGTTTGCAGCAGCATGGACTCTCAGCTCGGAGACCAATGCTGCGGCTTCTCTTGACACTGCGTCATAGACAAAAGCGCCTTCAATGGTGTGATCAACGACGAACCTGGGCGCACGAATGGCGAGACGTCATCTTTTCAGATGAATCCAGGTTCTGTGTACAACATCATGATGGTCGCATCCGTGTTTGGCGGCATCGTGGTGAAAGCACACTGGCAGCATGCATTCGTCATCGTCATACTGTCCCATCACCTGGCGTGATGGTATGGGTGCCATTGGATACACGTCTCAGTCACCTCTTGTTCGAGTTGACGGTGCTTTGAACAGTACACGTTACATTTCTGGTGTGTTACGATCCGTGGCTCTACCCTTTATTCGAGCCCGGCGAAATCCTTCGTTTCAGCAGGATAATGCCCGACCGTATGTTGCTGGTATTGCCGGCTTGATACGGAACATGTTAGTCTGTTCCCCTGGCCAGCACGTTCTCCAAATCTTTCACCAATAGAAAACGTCTGGTCAATGGTTGCCGAGCGATTGGCTCGTCACTACGGTTGATGAACTGTGGCATCGTGTTGAAGCTGCATGGGCATCTGTACCTGTACATGCAATCCAATCTCTGCTTGACTCAATGCTCATGCGTATAACTGCTGTTATTACTGCCAGAGGTGGTTGTTCTGGGTACTGATTTCTCAGGATCTATCCAGCCAAATGTTTTGAAAATTTAATCACTTGTTATTTCTAGTATAATATATTTGTCCAATAAATATCATTTTGTTATCTGCATTTCTTCCTTTTGTAGTAATTTTAATGGCTAGAAGTGTAGTTTAGTTTTATTATCTTAATTTCTCACCGAAAGAAAATCTGTCTCTCCTTATAAGCTATACATTATTGATAAATTTGATAAGTAAAATAATGAAGTTCAATCAAATTTCTTAAATTGAAATATTTAAAACCCCTTATATTATAATAATATTCTTTGGTTAACAGTAACACTTTAACTAATGGATACACAATTTTAGATTTTCACATTTATACTGTATCCATATTTTATAGTTAATATTTCCTCGCATACAGCTATTTTGCTATTATTTGCATTATATATACTAAGTCTATCAGTCAACAGAGATTTAAATTTATGGCACATTATCTTCTAGTTATTACAATTCTTATGTTGAATAGAATAGATTAATTCATTCTTGATTAACTTTAGGTCACATGAATAGGTTCGATTATTAAGAATATAGGTTATCATCAAGCATCTGATTACTTCCAATATAGATATCTGAGTTAGACTATACTTTAGGGTTCCCCTTTAATTCTCGCCAAGTTGTGATCATGATTGATCACCAAGCTGGGCAAAACCGAATCGTGTTTTGATTATTTTCGATCCAGTCGCGGCTCTGATTGGCTTATCGTTTTTAGAATTTTGAAAATCCAACGGGGGTTACATTATTTTTGAATGTTCAAACTTACCTGTTTCACTGTTATCAGCGCAAAAAAAAAAAAAAGAAAGAAATTTGCCAATTTTGCCAAAGGGCACCCTAAAGTATCGTTTTACCGATACCTGCCAGCCTTTTTATTTAGTGCTTTATTTTAATCCTAGTATGTAAATATGAAGAGACTTTTGTAATAAATACGTTTTAAAGGAATATTTGTAGGGTCAAAATTCTTTTCCCACAATTTAGTCTAACATTTAAATGGATGATTCATAAAATAATCAAAATTCTTAAATAAATACTTGGTTACATTATTATGAAAATTAATTAAAAATATTTCAAAATATAAATACAACTGATATAAAGTTTAGTAAGCGATCTGAACAAATAAAATATATTCGTGTCTAATAATAATGTTCATTTATTTTTCTTGCGATATGCTAAGTGTGTTATTGAAATACTTAGCTCTTAAATAATAATTTAACAAAATAATTTTAATAAAAACCAAAGTTTTTCTTTCTGAGCGTGACTACTTTTAGAAATCACATAATTCTACTGCATGCATGAACAAAGTATTGAAAATCGATTATCCAAATTTATTTTTTTATTTTGGAAAATGAAATGTAAGGCATACATTTCTTCAATTAATATAAATAATTTTAATTGAAAAAGGAAAAAATGATTTGAGAAAAGGATTGATAATAAATTTAAAAATCTTGAAAAGTAAAATCTGATCGTGACTTAAAAAACTGGTGATATTGGCATAAGGTTTACGTTATGGATTTATTTGTTTGAATAAGATTGTTTCATTGTTTGAATTTTTACTCAATCAGTGATATAGTTGTTTACAATTTTTCTTTTCTTTCAACGAAATATTATAAATTTAATCACTTGTTATTTATAGTAATAAATATCATTTTGTTATCTGCATTTCTTCCTGATGCAGCAATTTTAATGGCCAGTAGTGTACAATGGATAAATATAATATAGATAAAATGTATACAAAATAAAAATAAATAATTTTTCCAAGCAATAGTTTTTAATACCATCATTTGTGAGTTATTATCTTATAAAATCTTATTTTTTATATAATATTTTATCAATTTATAAAAATTTAATTAAGTAATAAATACTAATGTTAGTTAGTATGCAATATTTTATTATTTTATTTAGCTTGTAATACAGAGTTATTATATATATATATATATATATATACTGTATTTTAAAAATTTTATATTTAAATATGACTTTAATTTCGATGCTCTTTTGGCCATATGCAGTATTATCGTTCCTTATCCCATTGCTTCACAAAAGCACATCCAAGAGCTACCCGTGGTTCACTTTAGGAATCACTAATCTATTAAATTGCGAGTAATTTCTATGAATATAGATGATGAATTTCGTGAAGGAAAATTTATTTAAATTTTAAATTGAAAAAACTGCCATTGTTTCTAGTAGTAATGATCGGTAAAACGATATGGAGAACGTCAAAGTTTTCCTATTTTTTAATATTAATTCACATTATAAACATCAATGACACATTTTGTTATGAACAGAGGTATAGAAAAGATTTGCAAGATAGTTTCAGATCAAACAAAAGATGACGCATTATAACGATAATTTACTATAAAGCATATACATAAATAATTAGCTTTTAATCTTAAATTTAATTGCAAGTTAACCATAATTCAGAAATGTAAATGATTTTATTTAATAATGAAAAACAAAATATTTCATCAAATCACCTAAATTTTAAATATATTATCAAGTATAATATGTAAAACAAATACTACTGGAAATTTATAAAAAATACAATTTAAATCAACATAATAGAAATTT
>JAPDSC010111805.1:0-11076 GCA_026290005.1 Latrodectus geometricus | reverse complement strand
TTTAAATGCCTCATATCACTTTAATTTGTTAGATCATCAATTCATGGCGGAAATTCCAAAATGGCAAGCAGCTTAATGTGAGATATTTGCGGAGAATAAGTCTTGAATTAAAATTAATTCAAATTAATGTTATAATAAATCACACACTATAATAATTCATCCTTAGGCGCTTACAAAAATTATCTCAAAATCAGCTGTTTATCAATTTGTATTTCTGCTTATATTGTCTGCGTTTTGACTATAAAAATACTCACACTGAATATAAATGGAAGAATAATTCATGCATAAAGAAAAATATTTTATTAGATAGAGTAGTAATTAATTATTTACAGTGTAAGTAATCAAATTAAATACATATTTACATTTTTACATTTATTTTCATTAATTTTTGACGTATTTTGTTTTGATTCAATTAAATAACAGTTAATTTGGTTTTTTCAATTTCATTTTTCATTTTTAAGCTTCTGCTCTTATTTTTTAGAGCAATACAAATTTGTATTATTGATATATTTTTGCTAAAGATAATATAATTGAAATATAATTGAATTTTAATTTAACATTTCTGAATTATTTAAGTAACTATATTATTTAAACTACTTTAACAATTGTGCTTATAGATTTTCATATTGCTCAACATATTATATATATATATATATATATATATATATATATATATATATATATATTAAAAATTAAATATATATATATATATATTGGGGTGAGAAACTTGAAAAACTTAAGCAACAAGTGGTTTTTCAGCCATAACTCCTCAAGAAATCATCTGAGGGACATGAAATTCAGTCATGAGACACCCATAAAGGAGGACGAAGGCATAGTTGCACAAAAATGAATACAATGCATACAATATGTAATCAAAAAAAAAGCTTATTGAACTCACAGTATCCCTGCTGCACAAGATCATCTGTCTAAGAAGAACAATAGCAAACAGATGTTCCATAGTATGGGATATGACCTCCCCTTGCTGCTATGGCTGCTTCACACAGTCTCCCCATACTCAGCACCAGATTGTCCAGCAGTTCTTGCGGAAAGACTGCCCAATCCTCAATCAGCATCTATTTTCGTTGCTGCGTGTTCCCCTGGAGATGCAATCGTGCCGCAATGAGTCTCCCTCAAGCATCCCACACATGTCCGCTTAGGAAAGACGTACAGGCTGAGAAAGTGGGTTCCTCACATAATGGTGGAAGTCCATTAGCAACAATGAGTGGCAACATGATTATCGTTTCCTTCTCTCCAACTTAGTGAAATTATATTTAATCACGTGCTGACTAGAGAAGAAAATAGTATCCTGTATGTCTGTCCTAGCGTCCCAAACATTGTTCTCATCCCAGGATACTTTCCGCACAGCCCAAGACTACCTATACACCCACGTAAGATTATGATTTGTGCCTGGTTGATTAATCATCAAGTGGTCCACTATAGGCTGCTACCAACGTGTCAAATGGTCATTGCAGACTTGTATTTGCAGTAAGTGAAACGTGCAAAAGGTATTTAAACAGATGGTGCTAGCACTGGTTAATAGCTAGGATGTATTGTTCTGGAATCTTAAATGGAGATCGTAAGCCATGCGTGTCACCAGGAATACCATACACCGATTTGTTTGGGAGACTTTTTTGCCAACCTCTTTCCTGACCTGACCTTGCTCCGTCAGATTACCACTTTTCCATTTCCTGCACAGTGATTTTCGTGGAAAATTTTTCAAAAATGAAGTATATTTGAGCCAAACACTCACGAACTTCTTTGCAACCAAAACCCCCGAGTGTTACCACAAGGTGATTGCTCAATTTGCAACATCTAGCCACCTAGGCAGAATGTAATGGATGCTAAAAGTGATTACTTCGGGGATTAAGAATGGGATACATTTTTTGCAGTTCTTATGAGTCATTAAACATAATAAGAATTTTCTTGTTTACCTTGTAAATGAAATCTCTAAATGTGGTTAAAACATGATAATAGTTATAAATTCCATTATATTTAAAAAGAAAGATAAATTTTGTATAAATCTATGCATAAACGATTAAAAATCTAAATTGATTGATTTACTATATTTTTCTCACAATACCTGTTTTATTTCTTCATCTTTGATTAATCAAGTATTATACATATAATTAATAAACTTAATGGAGTTCAGAATGTTCACAGAAAAACACACTTTTTCTTAGCTATAATCATCATTTTGTTTAATCACCATTAATCTCATTGAATGTTATCTTTATTTCTATCAGTTCGTGGGCGAAAAATCCCTTAAATAAAAATTGTACAAATAAAAATTCGCTCGAAAACGATGTGGAATATATGTTTACTTCAGAGATTTTAAATATTGAAATTTAGAGTAGTTTTGATGCATATCGTAGATCATTGCTCTTAAACAATATTTGTAAGTATTTATCACTATGATTTTAAGTTTTTCAAACTGTACTGGCTACCGATATTTACCAATGCCTTAAAATTCGATCATCTATATTAAACGAAACTTTAAAATAGAAACAGCAAATAGTTTCAAAAATGCGCATTAACTTTTTTCACTTTATGCATACTTTAATCTATACTTAACTTTATTTTTAACTTATCTATAGAAAACCATTTAGAATATAGCGAATAAAAAAATCACTTAAAATGTTCTCTATTTTGATTTTGAATACCCAGCCTTTGATAAACCTGAAATCTTCTCCGTTAAATTAAAATAAATAAAGAAGCTACTCAAAAATTTTCTATTTACTTTGCATTCAAATTTTCCGAAAGTTTATGATACTTCCCTAATATTTCATTCAAAACAAATCTATATTTAGAGAGCTTTCAAGAACTGATTCGTGACTTATCTGCATAAAGTGGATTCCGAGAATTTTTCAGGCTAGTCCTTAGTGGATTCCTATTCAATTCAGTAGGAATTTCAGCCCATCCATTCAATATAATAGGAATCAAGAATAATCTTATTTAATTTAGATTTCACAAAAGTATAGAATATTCCTCTTTAACAATTATTATTATTTCATATGAATTTCACTATACAAATTTTATATGAATAATATCTGAATATCAACTTAAATTATAAATATATGCTGTCAATTCAGCAATTACTTATTAAATATATTTAATTTTTAAAAGTAAACTGTTTAACGTAAAAAATTAATGTTAAGACACTGTTCATGTTTAAAATCTTTCTTTCATAATTTTTTAAAGTTAAGACAACACTAAATACTCTGCAAAATTTATGTTTCTAGCCAATTCACTATTCCCTCAACCTGTAGGACTGTAATTTGCCAGTAATCCTATGGCTTGTAGGATAATGAAATAAATAAAAAAAAACAATCAACTAACCATAGTAATACATTTAAAAACCCAATACTTAACATTTATTTTTCTCTTCAACCAAACCTATAACTATTTGATTGTAAAATATATTTAACGAACCAAAAAAAAATTGAAATACAAAGAAAAGTATTTTTGCTATAGTGTTTCTATTTCTGACTTGGCTGTAGTAGGCGGGGGGGGGGACGAAACATATAATTCAAGATATTAAAATTACGTACATCCAACAATATATTCCTGGAAAACTGGAATTACTCGTAAGTGTAACAATTTAAAAAAATGCATACTTCATAGAATTAAATTCACACCAAAACCTTCATATTTTTATTGAAAAATTTTAAACATTATCCTTCGTTAAGTTTTCTAGTAGGTGTTTGAAAACTAAATTTATATTTATAAATCAAAAAATTAAAATTTATTTCATTATGAATTTATATTTTTATAAAATATACTGCTTGTATAGAACAATAGAAAAATGAAAAAAACAAAAGTTTTCCTTTGTTCCATTTTTTTTTTAAACGTCAAACAATAATTACATGATTCTGTGAATTTTATGTAAAATCTTCCAAACAAACTTACATTAGTTTCAATGATCTATTAAGTGTATAACAACGAATCAACATAATAAATTATATATATATAGCAATAAAATGTACAAAATTCGATATAATTAATTCCCTTTCCCCGGCGCATGTGACGAAGATGCAAAATAGCACTCTCTCTCTCTCTCTCTCTCTCTCTCTCTCTCTCTCTGCCAATTCAAAATAAAACATCACCAACTGTATTTCTTATTTCTCTTTGTGTGCCGGCCGATGGCTAGGTGATTAGTGTTCCAATTCCTAGGCTGTTGATACTTAGTTCGAATCCCGGTTCGCGATAAGGAAGTTTTTTTTTTCGCTCTCTCTGTATCCTCGTTCTCTCTTCTGTGATAAAAATAATGTGTCCCACATTACAAACGGGTATGTGGTAGTGTGACGTGGGTAATGCTACTCTCCTCAGGGACTTGGTTACTAGGTAACAATAAATGAGTAGCAGTCTCTGAACTTGCTGTGGCGAAAGGTTAGTCACTTAGTTCCCGCCGTTAGAAAAAAAAAAAAAAACATTTGTCTATTTCTAAGCATTTTATCATTTGCAAAGATTTTGAAGATGTTAAAATATTTGTCTCCGTAAATTCTGTTGCTATAACAACTTTAAAAATCAATCTGTATCTATGTTGTAGTCTAAACTATTGATTTGCAGAGATTTGCATCCATAAAATATGGAAGGGTACTCAAAAGTAATTAAAAATATTAGTCCTCCTATATTAGAAAGCGCTCAGAAAATAATGTTTTATTAATTTCTATTTTAAGAAAGATAGAATATTTTAACTCAATTAAAAATATTCATTTTTAATAATCTTGATTTTGATTTTCTAAGAAATAAATTAACAAATTGAAAGTAACCATAATCGATTAATAAACATCTTTTAAAGCAAAAATTTTATAAAATTTATGACATTTTACTTTACGTCTCTTATATTTGGTTTTTCTATGATATTAACTGCAATATGAATTCTACTAAAAAAACTTCCATTCAATTTAGATAGAGTTATTCGGTGATTTTTATACAGTAAATTTTGTAACAAAGATGACAAAATCCGAAACGATTTAAACTAAAATCTCAAATGGAATTCAAATTAGAGCTGAAGAGAGGAAACAGTTTATTGTATGAATTTTTTAAATACACTTCTTTATTTAGTTTCAAAAGCTACTTTCGAAATCACGTATCTGAATTCTGAAGTATCAGGGCGTGCCTTATCTATTGACTCAGGATTTAAATTGCTTACTTTTAATGAAGGGAAACTGGTTAAAATCAATTGGAATGGTTTTTGATTCATTAAGAAAATTCTGAATGAAATTATCATACATCTTTAAATATAAACTATTCTATGGATGTAATTAGAAAAGTTACTTTTTTAAAACTCTCTTTATATATATATATATATATATATATAGAGATATATAGATATATATATATATATATATTGCAACATCCTATTTTCCAACATTTTGTTATGCATAGATGATTCTAAGATGTCTTTCTATAAAAACAAATAAATTATAATTAGAAGCGCTTGGTTATTTTGTATTCGCTTTTGATGTGCCAAAGTGATGAAGCACATTGCTTTGGAATTTTACTCGCTTCAAGAATGGATGTGAATGCGCTGATTTTATTTTTCCTTTTTTTATAATGATCACTTAAGCATAACTGCTGTGGATTTAAAAAATACTTTTATATCCCTAGAAGTTTTAAATTTAGGTAATAGGTAGCTTACAATGTAAAATGTAATGTTCTTTAAAAAAATTGTATACACTTTTTGTGTAAACAATTAAAATATGATTAATTTGTTTAGTATAGAATTTCCATTTTCTCAATGCGCCTGTTATCGGGAATGAATTGAAATTTGTATTAAATTTTCTTAATTTAATTGAATACAATATTTAAAGACTTATGTAACTACAAAGGCTTTTCAAGATTTTCAAATTTCATTGGACTTTTTAATTTGAATTTGATTTATACGTGAGATATGATTTTTAGGTGCAAAATATTATTTCAATATAAGCTAATTAAGCAGTAAGTATTATTAAAAGATGATAATACCAATTTTTTTCTCGAAATCACCTTTTCACATGTTGAATTGAGGCATACGTTTTCTTATAAAAGCCCATGGCTTTTAAATTCAAGTGTAAAAACATTATTTCAGCCACTTCTACATAAAAGGATTTATTTAAAATTCATTTTTTTTAGTTAGAGAAATTAATGTTTGAATATCTAAATCGCACACGGTATCTAAGTGAGGCAAAATAAATTAATATTTATAATTTCATGAATGGCCTAATTTTTTTTTATTTTATTGCCTTCCTTTACTGGTTGCGTATTTCTGACCATCAAACAATATCAAAAGATTTGTATTAATCTCGTAATTTTAAATTAGGTGAATCTTTCAACAAAACTTTTCAGAACTTTTTCTATATATTACTGTATTATCATGTAGTGTACTGCTTAAGGGCCTAAAGCTGTAGTAAAACATTTTAATGTACACCGAGAAATTTCCTGCCTAGATACGTTTTTATAGATAATATCCCATATCGCAAGGGAAGAAACCTGGAAATCTCTCATACACCAACCCATTTTGAAATGCAATTTATCGGTATAAGCGCAACATTTTTCTACCTTTATTTAACAGTGGCTGTAATCGATCCCGAGACTTTTCACTCTGATGAACTTTGACTGATCATAGTCCGCTGAGATTTTTTTTTTATATAAGTACAAAACTGCAAATTCTGGTAGAAATTTAATGTGCAAACCTTTGCTATTTATTTCAATAATGTCTCGAAGTTTACTGCTAAAAATCTACATATCACTTAGAAATGATTTCATTCATGACTCGAAGTTTAGTGCTAAAATTCTACATATCACTTAGCATACCTACACATAAGATGTGTTGCCATTTGTGAGAACTTTTTCATCAGTAGTGAATCTTATTAAGATAACTAAAATGAATAAACCCAGAATATTTTCAATTATCCAATCTGATTGATACGTATGCTGAAAACAAAAATGCAGCAACAATCTTCCATTGTTCAAGAGAGATTAGGAACGAGTCCAGGATTTTTTGATCGGAAAAGCGTAATCTCACTTGTAGGACACCCTCATTCATAATGTTAAATTTGTTGGGACTTTTTCTTGTTCGTATTCACTTGTGCGAGAATTAGTACTAGCGAATTTTTTTTTTAACTTTTCCCTTGAGTCATTTAAGATCAGTAACTGCTAATGAAACATCCTGGTGACTGCCAAAAAACCAAATAATTTATAATATTTTACAATAGCTTTTAGTTATAAGTCATTTATTCAGTATGCAAAGTCAAAAGATTAAAAACAGGATCATGCAACATAGGGACTGATAATCAGGTTGATATATGATATCTAATTATCTAATTCTTTGTAATATTTAAAATTTTTTATTTAACATATAAGTTAAATTTTAGAAAAAAGTGCTTAACAATCCATTCTGATAAATCTACGTTTTTTAATGATTTTTTTACTTTTAAAAAGTTTTTATGTGTTTTTTTTTTTTTTTTTTTTTTTTTTTTTTTTTTATTGTTGAAATAATTAGCTGAGATATGCAACCAGTAGAAAACGTGTACCTTATTTTCGGAGGAAAAGTTCAGCATGGTAAAATAATTTGTACTATTTTAACAACGTTTATTTTTTACTTAGCTTTGTACAATGCATTGTTTTTCCCCACAAAATGAGGCATCACAAGCTCATCAGTTCTAAGTTAATTGTATGGTAAGTGAGGCATTTAAAAATTAATATTAGTTACGGGAATATTATTTATTGATGTCAGAACTCCTTTCATCTAGATTTTAATGATTTTGATCAACGTCTTATTCGTAAAATCAGAAATATCAGTTTGGGGAAAAAGAAATCCAGCATTTTTGAACTTTATGTAACTTCGTTTGGATTCACTTTGTAAAAAGGTTTAAAACAGCTTTCATGTAGAATTTTAGGTGTTACGCGTTACGACTGCTGACATACGGTTAACTTCGATCATTTTTGATATTTTAAAGACATTTTCAACGATGATGTATCCACATGCGAGGTGCATCTCTAACATCAAAAATACCCGAACGGAATCGACGAAACAAAAATTGTACGTAACTGGTTGTTACAGTCTTATATAGGACGATTAACACCTTTCACAATTTTAGCCATCCGGCTATCTTTTTCGCCATTACAAGAGAAAAACGAAAATGTATCGAATTTTCTGTTTGTTGTCTTCCATTTTTAAAACTTTGTACTCGTAACTGAATGAATCAAACAAAAAACTGCAAGAAGATATTTTAGTGTCAAATGTCACCTTTCCAACGAGCATAAATCTGAAATTGTTTGATATATACCTGACGAGATATCGATCTCTACAGATGTCTACCGAAAAAATAATGGTTTACTTTTTCCCCAACTTATATATTCTCTGAATTGGGCAAAAGCAATACCTTTTCAAAAATCCTAAAAATTTTTTCTTTTTAAAATAATCTGTAATATAGCAGAAAAAATTCTATCCTTGACTGGCTTCGACTACCCCTACCCTAACTCTGAGATTAAGAATAAATGACGATTTTAAAATCAAAATGGTGAATCATATTCTACTGTTTAAGAAGCGAGTATAATACCCCAATGGTGCGCATTGCTGGATAAGCACTTTTACAGAGACCACAACTTTATTTACATTTTAAATTAAACAGACTATTCAAATTTACGACAAAGTATTTTAAATAGATTCCTAAGAACATTTTGATATAAATTTATTTTGTTCCATGCATTTGTTTTCAATTTAAAACTGGATAAAATTTTAAAAGTTACATAAACTAAAAAAAAATTGTTATTAAAAATTAAATATAATTATTTCCTAGTACTATAAACACATTATACATTTGCAAGTAAATGTATAGACACATTTATAAAGATTGAAGAAGTAATAAAAGTTTATCTTATAAGCCATTATATTTCCTTTATCAAATGTTTAAATAAAATAACTTTAGTTAGAGAACAGATTAATGTCTTTTTTTTTTTCAAAAGAGAGTTATCTCAATGTTTATATATCGCAGTTTCAATGTAATACATGGAAATTGAATTAATTCTTGTTTATGGTTTCAGATAACACACATGCAAAGAATATAACGTACTTTTGATTAACATAAAATACCTATAATCCTGATCACTCCTTGCCAGAATCGGTATAGAATACAAATTAGAGTTAAAACGGAAGAAATAACTCAGACGGTGCTTACGATTTCCACTCACGAATTTTCAAAATGTGCTTCTTATTCATTAATTTAATGTGGGTCTATCCTCTGGAAATGTCAGGATACAAAAGTGGCTCAAGCCAGCCATCTCTGTATAAACAGTATTAAAGGAGTTTACATTTAAGGATTATTCATTGACTGAAATAAATAGAAATCTTTATGCATGTGTTTTAACAAAAAGTGTAGAACAAAAAATTGAATACATTTTTATTCACTTTTAAAGAAATAAATCATTTTTTTTAAATTATATGTTTTTAATACTCTAGCAGATTTTGAAATTATGCAAATTAAAGTTAGAAATTAAAAAAAAAATAAAATAGATATAAAAAATTGAAATCACGAAATATTAAAAAATTACATAAATGAATAACAACAACGCAAGTATTGAAAAAAACAGCAATTCTCTCCTTAAAAATACAACAAAAAATATAATTATGAAAAATATAAAAATCGATTCACTTTTTTATATACAGTTTTATTTCGCGTTTAGAAATAATTATTATTTCTAATTTTGTATGTAAATACTTAATTTTTTAGATATTTATATTTATATCCTGATTATTTGTTATATTTACTTTTATATTCGGTGATTTGGTTAAATTGCTCTTTAGATCCCCTTATTCGCCAACTCGCGAATGTGACGCACTTTTTCTTGCATGCTCATTAATTACTCTTTTGTTTTAGCCTTTTCATTGGACACTAATTAAGTTTCACTTTGAAATAACGCTAGAAATGTCGCCATGCCATTGGCGAGTTTGAAAACAAGCAAAGCAGGAGAACTAAAGCACATTTTCACCGACGATTTTGCTTGGCTATGGGCTATGATTAGATAATATTGATGATAATATTTTTGTTTTTTAAATCAGACTTATCAATGTAATCAACAACCTCTCATAAAGCTCTGTCCATGTTAGCATTTATTTCCACTTGTATGTTCATTTTGTTTTTAAATTTGAATTTCAGAATTCTTGTTATTTTAATAATCTTCTCCTTTGCTATGTCATATTTGTTTTGTGTATTCTTTAAAAATTATATATATATATATATATATATATATATTAAAATTGTGGACTTACAAAGAAAATATTTGCCTATTTTTACAATAGAGTTTTGCAAGAAACTAATTATTCATTTAAAAACTATTGCTTCTGAATTTTTCAAATTCAAAGAGAATAGCTTATTTGTAATGTAGGTTAACATATTGTCACAGATATAAATTATTGTCCCTCCAGATACGAATATCCCTAGTTGTGTTTGTCTTTCTTGTCGCTCAACGATCATTTTATGCAGACAAGGGCTAATTATACCAGCATTTATGGTTTAAAGGAGATTCTGAACTATTACATATTCTGAAGTTCAAGGTGGGATTCAATACCACAAACATCAGAATCAGGGGCAGAGAGCCAACTTTTTGGGAGCCATTTCAGCTAACGAAATCAAAGCAAAAATGTGCCAAAGATTGTGTACAATTATATTACTTGAATGTTTGTAACTGTTGGCAAAGTGTGAGTGATGAATAATTCCCCTTCAACTACATCTACCTTAGTAAGCGATCTAATGATTACAACTTATACCAAGATAATTGTAAAGGCTTGTAAAGAATAATAAGGTACTACCTATAGTAAGATTTCTGAAGAGTTAGTAAAGGTACAAATTAGTTTATGTCTTAAGACATTTCATACGATGATAAGGAAAATTCCTGTAAAGGATTGTTTCATTTTGGATAATTCTCAGAGGGTTCTGATCTTTCAAAATGATAAAAAAATACTAGATATTTTAAATTTTTTGCCATTCTTATGCATATTCCCGTAAAAGCATTCACTTGTTAACGAAAACATTTTTCCAGTACTGAATAAAACATTCACATGCATCAGAATTTTTCATCTGACCAGTTCTTTTT
>JAPDSC010111802.1:41046-57251 GCA_026290005.1 Latrodectus geometricus | reverse complement strand
GATTCAATATTTAATATTCTTATGAAAATTGATTTTCTTCCTATTTTTTCACCATTATATAAATTTTTATGTATAAATATTAACGCACTTATCATGATATACACATTACATTTTAACGTTAAGTCCACCAATGTAATGAAAATATAAATTTATTTATACATCATTATTTTATTTAAAGTTTGCAATTTTGTAAGTTTTTATTTACGTTTGTTTATTTTTCATAATTTGTATTGCACAGACAATCTGAAAATTCTTAAAACAAGTGATCAAAAGATAATTCAACTTAGAAAATTATGTTATTTTGAAATGTATATTAATTATTACGAAAATTATATTTGAATACATTTTTTTTGTACTAAAGATCCTGATATTTTAGAGAATGCAAAATTATATAAGTATTTAAAAATTATAGACTTTATGAATTTAAAGTTAAATTGTAATAATTAACTGTTCTATTTTACAAACTCAGTGAAATTTTAATGAATCCCTAAGCATGTATTTGATGAAAATTTGTGATCCAGGCAGCATTGTACATATTACACAGAATTATAAATATATATAAATGCCACTGTGATGTTGTCCAAAATGTATCAGAGAGATAATTTTGGAGTAAAAATTATTGTGTCATCAATTTTGATTGACTTGTGTTTTGTCACAATATTTGTAAAATAACTGTTATAAGAAATTTCATTGTCTATTAGAAATTGGAGAAAAGCATCCGTATATTATGGATGGAATGAAATTTTATGTATATTATATAAAATATCTGTAAATAAAAATAAATATACTGTAAAAATATATTTTGTGGGACATTCTCCCATAACTCTGATATTAAGGTTCTCCTTTATTTTTCTCTTTACAAAACACTTATTACTACATTACCCGTGTCAATACTTACACATGATACTTCTCAAAATAAAAGTTAATAAAATTGTGAAGAAACAAAAAGTTTCTCATTTTTAAATTTGTTTCTCAAATTTTTATAAAAGAAAATTTGCATGCCAGAAAGACAAGATTAAATTAATAAAGCTAATACTCTTTTAGGCTATTTTAATTAACTGGTTTACATTTGTTAATAAATCTACAAAATAAAATTTTCTGTAAGCATTCCCATAATCTGAAATATAAGTACTTTATAATATAGTCCATCTTCATTCATTTAGAATATAAAATGTATATCATGTAAATCAATAATTTATAAATAAGACGTTCCACTAATTATTTATATTGCGGTATAAAATAAGAAGACATGTTTTATTATACACTGCCTGACATAGAAAATTCAGCACCATGAAGTTTTAGTCGTATAAATATGCGAATTTCGGAGATTACGTAGCATAATATGTTATGCAAATAATGTAAAATGCAAGTTGGTCGTGTGATTATCGTGGCAGATAAAATTGATAGAAAGAGCGTACAATCCAACAATCTTATCTCTTTGCCGCTTAGAAAATCCAGTATTTCGGATAATTCAAAGCTGCAGAGGACACGTGTAGATGAAGTGATAACTTGATGACGACATCAAAAAGAGTTCCCGCAAACGGATGGTTTTGTGAGAAGTCAAATTTTAGGCTTACGTACTGCTGGTTGGTCCTACCGTTGTATCGCTGCTGAAAACCGCCTAGATGCATCAACTGTGTATAGAATTAGGACCAGATGGGTGAATGAACAAAACGTTAACAGTCGCATAAGACTAGGTCCATCTAGACGGACAACTAAAAGGACGGATCGACGATTCCGAAGGACAGCTTTGTTGGTCCCACAATAAACTTCTCTTGAAATTCTGCGCTATGTGCAGCCAGTTCTGATTGCTCCAATATCTGCGAGAACAGTTGCACGACAATTGGCTGAAAGCGGCTTGCACACATACCGCCCTTTACGAAGACTGTCATTAATGCCAAGGCACCGTAGGGAGATTTTGCGATGGTGTCGTCAACGAGCCACTTGGATGACTGAATGGCAGAATGTTGTGTTCAGCAACGTTTATTTGTTCTGTTTGACTAATGATAGTTACCGGGTGAGTGTCTGAAGGCGTCGGAGAGATAGAGCCAATTCAACCCCTATTGTTGAATGCCACATCGTTAGTCAACGTGGAATAATGTTTCGAGGTGCAATCAGCTACGATAGCAAATCACGCCTAGTACGCATCAGAGGAACATTTACCTTACGACGGTACGTTGATGAGGTGCTGCAACCTGTTGTGCTACCATACATTCAGCAGCTGCAAGATAGTATATTCCAGTAGGATAACGCAACATAGCACACGGCATTAGTCAGCAGACTAGTCTTGCAGAATATCCATTTGCTTCTAGTTGTTTCCTGATCTTTCTCCGATAGAGCATATCTGGGACAGGATGGACGTCGTTTGTCTGTTATGCTCCAACCTCCGTCGGAGGAAGAACTGTGGAGAATGGTTCAGACCATATGGGCTTCTATCCCCCAGGACACCGTCCGCACGTTAATTGACTCTCTGCCTCGCAGAGTGTCTGCTTGCATCGCCGAGAGAGGGGGCCATACTACTTATTGATTTTCTGCATATTTCATCAATGTATTAATTTATCTGTTTGTAAATAGCAATACTTATTTATATATGCATGCTCTCTCTGTCCGTGTATCAATTTTTTTTATCACATTCTATCCAATATTTTATGGTGTTGAATTTCCTATGTCAGTCAGTGTATGTATTTAAAAGCTTTCCAAAAAGTGAATTCTTTTAAACTGCATACTGTTTAGATGTTGCATAATTACAACATCTAAAATACGAATTTCTTCCTACATTTTTTGAATGGCAGTTTTATATTATATTGACAGTCGCATTAGTCTGATGTGTCTACTGCTAGCTGTTTCTATTATATATCAATTCATAAAATTACCCCTTTCACTGGTATAACCATTGACGTTTTAAGTTTATGGAGATAATGCATGATTACTGGTTATCATATTTCACTTAGTTATAGCTTTTAAGGGGTTTATATTAAATATTATGAATTTCTAGGTTTGATATTCAAAATGTATGGAAGAAAAAATTCCTTTCGATATAAAAAAGAAAAAAAAAACAATTATTGAAGCCTCTAATTAGGGTAAAAAAAAAACTTAAAAATCTTAGAAAGAAATTTTTTTAATATAATAAATATTTTTACTGAACATAGTATTATAAAAAGTTAAATGCGTATAATTCTGGATAATTTAATTTATTTAAAAAGTACTGCGATTATTTTCTGTTAACATTTACTTAATTACAACAATAAAATTAAAACAATTATTCTGCATAACAGAAAATAAATTGTAGACAAAGATAATTTAAATCATGTAGTTACTCTGGAACTATATTTTTCTATTTAATAGCTCAACAAATTAATTCATTTACAATCTCAATCCTAACCAGATTGATAGAAACAGTTTTCTCCAATGCAAATCTCCTCTTTTTGTTTCTCACAATAAATTTAGCAAGTTTCACAATTTCTTAAGGGTACTTAAATTTTAAATAAAACTAAATAAAAAAAATTTTTAATACAACTTAGAAAATTTCTAAAAACACTTTATTTAATTTTACTGATTTTCAACGTGAAATGAAGTTTCCTTTATGAAGAATTTAATACGAAAAATGAAGTTGCTAACTACAGAATTTGGCATTTCCTTCATATTCCTTTTTATACATTTTTAATCAGCGTATTTGGAAAATAAAATACATATTCATTACAGAGGGAAAAATCAATTTAAATATATCGCTATTTTTCGTACAATCTTACAGTATGTCAATCTTTAAACGGAGGAAATAACAGGTGCCATCTATACATTGGTTATCAAAAAGTTAAGGAAAAATTACAAAAATAGTTATAAGTCTTAAAAAATTAAACCAATATCAATGAAATTTGAATATATTGTTAGACAAAGGGAGGTAAAAAATATGGCATAATGCAAAATAAAGGAGCTGTTATGGGAAAATTAAATTTTCAAAAAGCATAAAAATAGTTATCTGAGAACAAGGCGTTAAATGTCGCTACGTGTATGAGATTACAAATCTGGTATAGCGAAATTGTTAGAATGACCTCCAGGCATCATTTGACAGAACAATTTCGATGACGAACTAGGCTAGATGGCTGAAAGTAATCTGTAGTAGGATTCATAGATTTTGGTAACAATTTCTGACCATAGATTCGGCATCTAAGAAGTTCTGCCAAATACATGTATGTACTACCATGAGAACAGATGACTGATATCTGTCATTATACGTACAATGAAATAGAACCGTACAACTCCAGCTGAACTCAGATAATCCACCCCTGCAAGCTTCAGAAGATTGGTATCCAAATAAACAGTGTTTCGAAGTATTAACGAATATAGTCTTTATGCGAGGCATCTAGTCGTATGAGTCTCCCTCATGTCATGTTATCAGTGAGACATTTTGCAATGGGCACATCAAAAGCTCTATTGGACACGTGATCAGTGGAGGGCTGTTCTTTTTACGAATGTGTCCAGGTTAACCCTCAAAAATGATTGTAGGTGCATTTTCATTTGGAGAGCATGGAACTCGTTTTCATATATCAGACATCTGTAAAAGAGGTGTATACAAATCAGGCTATGTCTATGTTTGAGTGGTATCTCTTTGGTTGGATGCACAAACTTCCATGTTTTTTTCCCATGGAAATATTAATCCTCACGCCTATCGAGTTGACATCGTGGAGGCTTATATGCGTCCTAATGTCTGAGCAATAAGTGATGCTTTCGTGTTACAAGATGATAATGTGAAACCACTTAGTGCTTACATCTTGTATGCGCATCTTGAACAAGAACCAATTCAGCATATGCTGTAGCCATCTCAATCATCGGACCTTAACCCATTCGAGCATGTTTGGGATGCTCTGGAATGACATATCTGCTATCAATTTCTTTTCTAGGATGTTAACCACTCTGTCAACTATTTTTGAAGAGCAGTGGTTTGCAATTCCCACATAATTAGTAGACAGCATAATTAAGATTATCACACATCATTGTATGTGAACATTGCTTCTTGGGGGGGGGGGCATATCCCATATTAAAGGTCGTTTTCCTATATCAAACTTACACCTCTCATTTGACCAATATATACATATGTTAATTTTTATAACACCCTAATTTTCTGGTGATTTCTTTTATTCTATTTTGTACTTTCCTATATGTTGTAATATGACTATAAGTTTCATTCAATTTTAAGCATAACTTTTAGCGTTATCGTTTTTTTTGTGATTTTTCCTTAATTTTTGGTAACTAGTGTACTTAAGCGGGTACGTATAGATGTGATAATTTTAAAATAGAGAATGAATTACCCGCTTCTGTTCTTTAATAAGTGGAGGACTGAGATGATGTACATTGCGGGTAAGTTAAGAGAATTTTTTTTTATCTCTGTCTAATTTAATTACGAATTTTGTAATTAGAACTTTGAAATGAAACCTGTGCTTTATTTAAGTATAGAGTATTATCCTAATATAAGTTTTTTTTCCATTGCGTGCAAGAAATCAGAGAAAAATTGTCTGACATACTGAATAATTTTACTTATTATATAGATTGGTGTGGACTATTTTTAGGTGTGCAATCCGTTTTTTGAAATATTTATAAACTAATATATTATATGGGCTTATCGTAGGCTATAATAACAGCAATCTTCGGAACATAAATTCCAGGTTCACTAACAGCCACTGCTGAAGAAAGGGAAATAGATGTTATTTTTCAGCGTTCTGTATGCTCCCATGTCGGAGTGAATGATTCTGGGTTTTTCCGGAGTTTCACCCTTGCGGCGCATGAGTACACAACTCGTTCTCTATAAAATGTTCTCTTGGAAGGTATTTTTAGCAATCACTATTAGAATAACTCACAACGTCTTCAGCCGTTTGATTACCCTGTACAAAGTGTCATAACTAACATAACCCAATAATTATTAATTAATAAATTTTAAATAAACTTTTTTAGACATTTAATCTAATAAAGAAAAAAGTATTATAAAAAAGCTATTTTTCTTTTTTGACAGTTATAAAATTGTATTTCTATAGAGCTATTATTTATTTAACAGACGAAAATTACGAAGGGTCTTCTTAATATTTAAGAATATGATGTGTCATTAATGCACAATTAATTAAAATTGGATGTGATTTTAAAATCTTTCTAATTACAATTTGAGTTCAATCTTTCTTATTTATGAATTATGAAGATAAGAAGAAGTACTACTTGTTCAAAAACAATTAGATGCATTAAATGAAAATTGTCCTCTTTTCATTATATTAAAATGATTTGAAATTCTAAACAAATGTTAATATTTCAATTGAAATCCACGGTTATAAATATTAGAAAATATCTATTTTATATTTTTTTTCTTTATTTTACCTTTATTTAACTTTATTTTTCATTCATTTATCTTTTTTATATTTTGTAAGCAAAAACATCAGTTAAAGAGCACATTGCTTCTTAAAATTAATACAGTAATGTTTGAAACTAAAATAGAATATAAAATTAGAAAAGAACGGAATTGATTAAAATTTTAAAACCAAAAATAGAAGCCGATTTCTTCAGCAATGATTTGATAGGTATTAATAAGTATGAAACATTAAATTTTTTTTACGTTTAGTCTGCTCTCAATACTTATGAGATAAATGAATAATAATTCACTGAGCTTAATCACTGAAAATTCGAAATTACAAGTATTGCTGAATGAATTATAATATCTCATTAAACAAGTAAAGTTGTAATAAATTCAGCGACAATAAATAAATTATTGTTCATTCACGATCAACAGATACAAATACCATCAGAAAAATTTAATATTTTGATTTTAAATAATTTTATATAGCACTGTAATGTCCTAAATGAAGAACCAGACACTGTTGTAGGTGAAACTTTTTGTGGTGCAAAATATTTTCAGTAATATTTAACTGTTCAAAGCGTAAAAATATGCAAACCATTTAAATCCAGGAGTTTAAATTTCTGAAGGCATCAAAGTTGCTTATTCTTAGTTCAAAATTTTCATATTTAAAATTAAAATCTAACAATTAAATTTAAAAAAATAATTATACTT
This sequence comes from Latrodectus geometricus, assembly GCA_026290005.1. NCBI lineage: Eukaryota > Metazoa > Arthropoda > Arachnida > Araneae > Theridiidae > Latrodectus > Latrodectus geometricus. The sequence goes on along the minus strand of JAPDSC010111802.1, from coordinate 50,206 downwards.
AGAATATTAAACAATATTTACGCAATATAAATCAATAAAAACCGAGTATTTGAAGGCTTTAAATATTAATTTCCTAAGAATTTGGCATAAAATAATTCTCAATTAATAAAAATTGATATTTAGTTTATTTTGAGGTGTTTAATTTTTTCTAAATTTTTAAACACTTGAATTAATAAAAAATGATAGCAATTACATTTTTTTGAGGAAATAGCTGAAACATTTGTATGCTAATTCAACTATTAATAAAACTTTACAATCCATTTATTATCGATGCTTTTTAATATTACTATATAGTAGTTTAATAATGCATTTTATACTCTTATCATTAAAATTAAATTCACTGTTATCAATAAATCTAAAATTACATTTCCTTCAGGAGGAATAAATGCAATTAAACGCGAAACCATTTATCTTCAATTTAAAGGAGACGTATCTTATTTTCATTACTGATTATAAAATATTAAATTGAACATAAATCTTTACTAAGTGAATTTAGAAATTATTTATAAAGTTTGTGAAAGAAAAGTTTAAAGAAATATTTAAAAATTTTCTATGTTTGTGTTATGTTTGCAATAAACTTTTATGGCAAATAAAACACACAATTCCTAAAAAATTAAATGCAATCAATATTTACTAGAATTTATAGGTATCAATTATGAAATTACTTTATGATAAGAAGTATGAAAGATTATTACTCTTGAAGACCAGGGGAAAAGCATGTCATTCACAATAAAGTTACGTATTGAAAATCTCAAAAAATGTATGATTTAAAATTAATATATTTTAAATAAATAAAGTCGATGAATTAAAACTTTTATAATGAAACCGGTCACTAGGCAAATAAAAAATATAATTAAACTTTTTAACAAAATTTCAATTTCATTTATAAAAAATAAGTTAAAAGTATAAAAATAAGTAAAATATCTTTCTTAGAATTATTTTTCTTTTTAAGAAGGTCATCGACAAAATAAAAAGGAATTTACTTGTGAAAATGGAATATATATTTATTGGCTTAAAATAATTTAAACCATATATTTTTCCAATTTTTTTACATAATCACATCTTGCTTTTAAATATCTGTTGTATTAAGTTTAAAGCTTCAAATTTCTTTCGCTGGCAGTTCATTAAACTAAGTGGTCACTACAATCTCCACCTCTTTATCTTTACCAAAACTTTTACAACTAGATACAATAATTATACATTTAATTTCTAGATATTCTTTATCAGCTTATATATAAAATTTGAAAATTCTAAAAAATATTAAAAATGCTTCTCAAAAAATATCTAAGCTAAATTCAAAAGTAATATCTAAACTATCTTTAGGAAAATTTCCTTTCCTAATGTATTTACCGACTTATAATTTTCAGCAACAAAGTAAGAAGACGAGAGGAAAATATCTCAATTTCAGAAAAATTCTTTATTTTTTGGTTAAATTATTTCAGTTTATAATATTTTTTTTATTTATAACGATTTATTATAAGTGAATGTTTAGTTATTGGAAATAAAGAAATGCTTTTATATTTAATAGTTATATGACTAATTTAAATTTTATTTTTACACCTATATTTATTATCTTGAATAACAAGACGAATATTTTAATTATTATATATTCACTTAAAAAAAACAGCAAATAAACTCTGAAATTCTTATTTGGTATAATAAATATTTATAATTAAGATATATTCAATGAATTAAATTTCTTATAAATATCGAATGGGATTCCAGTCAAATGAATTGATTTCCCATTTTTTACTACCTGCAATACAATCAATCATGTAAAAATAAAATTAATTATTAAAAAAAATTAAATGATATAATCTAATTAGAATCAAATATTCACTCAAATAAAAAAAATTTAATTCGAAAGCGAATTAGACAAATCTGACAATCATCGAATCCTGATAAACTGCCTACCAATAAGTATTTGGACACCTATGCAAATGACGATATCAGTGGTCCTGAGGTACGTCACGGCCTCCACCGGTATATATCGTGTAAGAAACAGTATCGGCAATAGTCGCATGAAAGATGCCGCACAGTTCGGAGCTCTATGATTTCGAGAAAGGTATAATAATCGGGTATCGCAAATGTGGCCGATCTTTAAAGGACATATCTAGTGATCTGAAGTAACCAAAATGGACAATGGCCTATGAGATTAAGAAGTGGAAGGTAAGCGATGATTGTCGGAAAGTGCCCCTAGTCAGCAGACCAACGAAACTGGGAGATAGAAACCGACGAGTGCTGTAAAGAGAAAGTCGGAAGAACTCCACCCAACTGATGGCCCTCATCCGCGAGGAGTTTCAACAGGCCCCCGGGAGTATTGTTTCAATGAATACCATACGTAAAAAAGCACATCTGTTTGAATTTCATGGTCGTGATACTACTCATAAACATTTGATCACAAAGTCCAACCGTGCTACTCGGTTAATGTGGTGCAAAGCACATCGAAATTGGACCGTAGAACAGAAGAAACGGATTCTTTGGATTGACGAATCAAGGTTTACCCTTTACTGTTCAGATGATAGGGTCTTGGTCTGGCATATGCCTGGAGAATGACTCATACCAGAATGCATTTTGCCAACAGTCAAGCTCGTCAGAGGTGAAATCATTGTCTGGGGGTGTTTCTCCTGGTATGGATATGGACCTTCGGTCTCCATTATTGGTAAGCTCAACGCCGATGCCTACTGAACCATTTTGGATGACAATGTGATACCTACGTTGTGGCAGTTTTACGGGTTGGACCCTGTAGACCTTTCACGATTACAACGCAAGTTATCATGTTTCGAGGTTAACCAAGACTTGATATGGTGCAATGGAGATCCATCGAATGGACTGGCAAACCCATAGCTCAGACCTAAATCCTATCTAGAACCTCTGGGACGAATTGAATCACCGAATTAAGGGGTGCACTACCCGTTCAAAATTGGTGAAGATATTAGTTCATCTACTCCAAGTCGAGTGGAAGACAATACCACTAGCTATAATACAAAGATTTGTGGAAAGTATGCCTTGGGGAGTTCTCGCTGTACTTGCCTCTTGTGGAGGCTCTACCAACTATTGATTTTGATAAAAGTTAGTTTTTATATCACAGGTATTCAAATACTTATTGGTAGACAGTTTATTCAGTAGGTCTTAAGAATATAAATATTTTTATTTAATAATATATTTTCCCATATATATATATATATATATATATATATATATATATAAAAATTATTAAAAATATATATATTATATATACCAAGGAGCTTCCACACCTAAGCAAATTTAATCTAATGTGTCAGCTAGGGAGATAAACTAGATCAATCGTTAAGTAACCATGGACCACCTTGATGGAAGATCCAGAGAGCGAGTCAGCCAGTTAAGCATATCAATCTGTGAGGGACGAAAAGCCCTTGGAAAAAACGTGCCACCTATGGTCGTGCATTATCCTGTAGAAATATATCTTTAGGCAAGCCGTGAAGGTAAGGAAAGATAACTGGTGCCAACACCGCGGGGTTGTAGTGATGGCTGTTTAAAATACAGCTAATGTGCACACGAAGATTGAGGCAGTGCTGCCCAATATCACCTCATACCATATTCTGGACCAGTGTGGCGGTGCATAACGTAACCGTTCAGCATCTTCTCTCCACGGTGTCTCCAGACTCGAATGCAACCATTGTGGTGTTACAGACAGTAACCTGACTCGTCAGTAAAGATAATTTCATTCCATTTTGCATTCCACATTATTCTTTCATCGCACGTTTGGCAGTGGAGATGTCTTTGGCTTTACTTCAATGCAAGACAAAGCAATGTATGTCTTGCGAAGAGACCACTCTGCTGTATGCGGCGTCGAATAGTATGCGCAGACTCTGGATGATGCGTTCAGTCTGAATGTACTGCGCTATGGTTCGTGAAGTGTCTGAGCGATCCATCACTGCCATGCACACAATTTGTCTGTCATCACAGAAGTTATGCACTGAGGTAGATGCGATCGAAAACATCGTTCCGTCGTACCCTCCTGCATCCAATAATTACATATCCCGAACACAGTTGTTTAGTTTTATCCAACACGACTACCGGTTTCCCTGAAAGATAATCCACAATCTCGGTAAGTTACTAGCAGTATATTTTAATTTTTTTTTTATTGGGGGATATAATATTCATTGAGAATGATATCTAAATATTTGAAAGACACACTTTTAAATTTTAAATAAAATGTTATCAAATTCGTTTTTTGTGCTAAAAATATACATGAAGTTAAATTTTTCTGGTTTTCATGAGTTAGTTGAGATACCATATTAAAATATGGATTCTCATAATTCCATTTTCATGTTAACAATAAACCATTTAAAAGAGTTTATGAAACAAAAGCTTATGTACATCATACATTTTACTTAGAGCATAATTTGTTACTTAGAGCATAATTTGTTAATAATTCTGTTACTTAGGATGGGCCTCTAAAAAGATATCCATAATATATAGATATTCCCTAAAGGGCTGCCATAAGTAACAATAATTTTTGCAAAGAAAAAAAATGAATTATTTTTCTTAACTAAAGGTAAACTTTAATAATGAATATGAACGAAAAGAAATTTGCATATAAAGATTGTGATTTCTTGTATGTGTATTTCTATTTTAAAAAAGTTACTTAATTTTATCAGAATCCAGCAATTAAATTTCTAATTCATTCAAATTTCAAAAAAATTTTGAAGTATGAAATGTATAATGCCACAAAATAATGTTTATGCGACTGTTACGTGAAGTAACAGGACTGTTACGTGTGTCCTGTTACTTCGTTCGAATAAGTTATCAATACATTCAAGTAGAAGTGAATTTCGTGTTGCATATAATTGATGAAGTAATCATCGTTGAAGGTCTATATGGTGAGCAGACAATGCTGAAGACTATGTGAAATACTTTGAATAATTGATCCAATAACAAACAGAGTTTGGAGATCTATGCGTGTCAATAATTGATATATATATATATATATATATATATATATATATATATATGGAATCTTCATGGTTTCCAGCAACTACATGTATTGCATATACAGGAAATGCAAATAAATGTATAAATGTCATTTTTTGTACTTCATGGAAATCTTAATTTGCTGTATTCGTGATTCTAAAAATTGGTCTGTGGTCATGGTATTGTTTAGCTTTTGATGTTAAATATAGTTAATTATTTTTAAACATTTTATTAATTCTGTATTGTCCTTTTAATTCTTAGTTTAGTTTTGAGAGCCATCAGTTATGCTGTTATTATTGTTTTTTTTTGTTATTCTAAGTAATGAAATAATATTTGTGCATCTTTTTAATTATAATTAAATACCAAGTGAAATAAAGTATATGAGTAGATAAACTGTTTTACATTTATCAGTTTACAACATTTGGTGCTTCAGTAATCTGGTAATAGAATACCTGATAAAATGCATTTTGAAGTTTAGAAGATTCGTTGTGGAGCATCTTCGGTTAAGAAGCAATCTATCAAGACGAATAATCATGATAAAAAATTATCTCTGGTCATTTATGAAATAACATAAAATTTGAATATCTATGCTTAAAAACAAAATTAAATGATGTTAAGGTTAAATGATATTCTTTAGAACGTATAAATGCTGATTTGGTTGCTCTTAATATTGAAATTTTAGAATTAGCATTAAGTGCAGACAATAATAGTAAAAGTTATTCTGAAAAATTTGAATCCTTAAATGAAAGTAAAATTTTAAAATTCAGTATTTCTCACCAATTTTGTTTTTTAGAATCGAAAGAAATCGAATTTGAAACAAAAAAAAGTGAATTAACGAAATTTTGCTGAGATATCTAAGTCTGGTTAAGTTTTCACAGACTGATCTGTAGAGTTGTTTTCAGAGTTACATATAGTCCATTCCTTCTTTGGAGCTGTCATTCACTATCATATGGAGAACGCAAATATATAACATGACGACATCGCAGAAAGAATATTAACGTCATTTTATGTTATATATTGTATTACATCTTTGTACCCATATATTAAAAACAAAGGTTTCATAAAAGTCTCTGCGCAGTTAATGTAAAATGTTAAATTTGAATTGAAAGGCACGGAACTCGCAAATTTAGATATCTCAACTACATAACTGAAATATCTCTAGTCTTGGGACCACTGTACAATTGATGATATAATTAAATTGATTAAATTACTTTTGCAATTGATTACAATTGCAGAAATTACAATTGATTAAATTACTTTTGCCTGAATACTGGAAGTCAAAATTCAGCTGGGATAATGAACTACCAAAAGATATAACTAAGATTTTGAAGTGGCTCAACGATCTTCACCTTTTCAAATTGATAGAAATCTGACGATATATTTCAGTAGATAACTGCAATCTATAAGTTTTCTTACTTTCTGTGATGCATCTAAATTTTCTTTTACGATTGCTATTTTCTTAGAACGAAAAATGAAGTACAAGTTTTAGTGCAACTAGCACTAGCTAAGTTAAGAAACGTACCTTTAAAACAGAAATCAATTCTTAAACTTGAATTAAGGTTATGAACTTTCCAGGAACTATTTATTTTTTAAGGCAATTTACTGGACAATGATTAAAGGGCAAGCCTCTAATGAAATAATTACATATTTATTTTTTAAGGCAATTTACTGGACAATGATTAAAGGGCAAGCCTCTAATGAAATAATTACATAGAACTTCAATCCTCCTTCAAGTTGCTGATAGTGTGGCTTCTGGCAAAGTTTAATCCAAATAGTTAAGAATTTTGATGAAGGCATCCTTAACCTTTTGAATAATTGCTTAGCTTGACTTGCGAATGCGAGGCTATTATAAATTTAAATGCTTTAACTTATCGACATGTCTAGATGAAGTCAAAGCAATAACTCCTGCTATGTTTCTGCTAAGAAATTCCAGACTTTGCTCTTCCATACCTGGATGATTGTAGACAAAATTATCTTACCACAAAGGTTACGACATCAGCAAAAATTTCGTGATGAGTTTAGAGAATGACTCATAGCAAAATATCTTGGCAATTTTAATTTTTAAAAAAAATGAAAACACGTGAAAAATCATTTTTCAAATTTAAAACAGGTAATATAATTTTAATCGAAAATGAAGATTAGAAATAAAACATTTTAGGCATAGAGTTGAATAGTTGAAATTAGATTGCTTAATGTTAAGACAAATTATGAAGAATTTCTAAGACTAGCTCAACGCTTTTATGCAATGACATGCAATCTTATGAAAGCTTTGAAATTAAGGTTTCTGAAGAAGAAAACAGCTCTACAAATAATTCTTCAAGCGATATTGGAAGAGAGAGTTACCAGAAGAGATAGTTATAAAACTAACTTTGAGATTCAAGGGATTTGAATTTTAAGAGAGACTATAAGATTAAATACATGTTTATTAAATATTTGTCTTCAAAAAATGTATGAAAAGTGAGATTATGTCAAGAAAAGCTGCCATTTAATTCTGTATTTTCATTTTAGTTTTGTTTTGTATGTCATTAGTTATGCTGATATTATAGTTGTTTTACTATTGTAAGAAATGAGATCATATTTGTGCATTTTTTAGTTATAATGAAATAAATTGAGATAAAGTATACGATGATGCATATGAAAATTGTTTAAATTTACTGTCATATCTAACAGTTGAGTCTTATCAAACGTAAAGTTAGAAAGTAAGGAAATATATTTTTTATCTATTAATGACAATTGGTTTCTAAGAAGTAGGAATATAGGAGATAGCAAATATGCATGTTGAATAGTAGTATTTCTCTGATGCATTTGAATAATTTTAAACTTACTGATGCTTCAATTAGTTATGACATTTGTTTTTCAACCTTTATTACAAACGCCTTTAGCATGAGATCCATGTATAATGTTTGTCTATTACTATGTCCTTGTCTGTGCAGAAACAACTGAGATCTATAAATAAATCAGTTGCTATTTTATCAACAACATGTCTCCATCTCTTGTTGACGAAGAATATAATTGAATTTGTAAGCGAAAATTCTCTTGTTACTTATTCATTATAGCTCTCTTCCCTTTGTCTATTGTTCACTCTGTTCTGAAGAATAATTAAGATAAGCTATATTATCCTTTTATATTGTGAATATTAGTATTCCTTTCATTATATTTTTCATGCTCAGGCTAAATTCTAATTAAATTTATGATCATCTAGTTGGGTCTTTGATATATCACAAGCATGGTTTTTGCATATTAAAGTGAAATATTTCATACAATTTTGCAACAAATAAACTTAAAAAAATTCAAAAGTAATAAAAAAAAAAGTTTACTGATTATTATAAATGTTACTATAGAAAATTTAAATGCTTCAAAATGTATATTTTGCTTTATAAATTGAAGATGTTTCTTTTCTAAAATCAGTTTAAAAATTATTTGAACAAAGCGCATGCATAGGATTTAAGGTTGGATTGAATGTTTATACATATTTCTGTAAGAAATATATTTCCCTATGCAGGCATAAGCTTTAAAATTCTTTTATTACATATTATATTCCATATATAAGAATGAAAGACCCTAACAGCTCAGTGGCTTCTCACCATTTTGTGCAGTATCAGCAGAATGAAGCGTTGCTTTCCACGAGCTTTGATGGCGTATAGGTAACCAAATATTCCTCACTGATTTGCCGGATTTCTGTGGGTTTGGCTTGTGTTCGCATTCACTTGAGACATTCAAATGCCTTCCTCAGGTGTGGCATTGAAGTGAAAACGAGATTGTCAGATAAAAAAAAAATGCTGACCTTGTCATTTATTAGTTCAATTTTACCATCCCCGAGGTGATAGGTGAGAATTATAAAACCATTGAACTTAGTTACATTCCCAAACTTACTTTCATAGCTATGTATGTATAAGAATTTGTGACAAGTGGTAAAACGTTGCAATGATAAAAAAATCTTTCGAAGATACTACAGTGATTTTATATTAAAATGCAAAAGGACTTATGAGTTGAAAAAGTTTTGTATAGTCTTACAAAACTCACTTATACAATGTCAATAATATTGCTCAACTTAAGCAATCCTATAAATTAATATCAAAATATATATAATTAGCAGAATCAAGTATTAAAATTAATTCATATATCTGCAACATAGAATAATAAGGATTTTTTGAAAATAATTTATATATATATATATATATATATATATATATATATATATATA
>JAPDSC010111802.1:6783-40646 GCA_026290005.1 Latrodectus geometricus | reverse complement strand
GATGGATATGAAATAATAAATTAATAGATATTTATACACATGAATTCTTCGACTAGCATCTATATAAGTAAATAGGCATTTATTGATCAAATGATAATACGTAATTAATTACACGATTGTACAATAATTTAATCATAAAATGCACTTTACTTACTGAAAAGCTGATTAAAATTATCAAATAAATCAATGTACTTAAATATTTCACTTAATTTGTTAAACAATATTTAATTTATATGTTTAAAATTCTTAAGACTCTTTTTCACTGAGTTTTATTACATATATGAAAAATTATTCTTGCATGACATTTTATCGTGAGACTAAGAAATTCTTACACTTTCAAATAAATTAGTAATTAACTATGAGCAATATTTTCAATTGCATTTTAAAATGCCAATAATCTCTTCTTTTAATTTCAGATTTTTATGAGTAGAAAAAATATTTTAATAACATCTATTTAAAAATTTATTTCTTTTATAGCACTTATACTTTGTATACAAAAATGTTAAAGTACTTTCATACTTTTATTAGTTCACTTTTGGATAGTTGTTATTCCAAAAGACTTTAAAGTTTACAAAATAAATAAATAGTTCTCGAAAGGGACTAGGAATACCAAGTCATCCAATGTCCTCTTAAATTCCTTCTTTTACAACGGCTGACTGTCATAAGAATATTTTTCAAAAGAAAACTCTAATGCGCTGCATCAACATTTCCATTTGTTTCTCTTGTCATTCTCATGACCTCTTTTGCGAAAAAGTATTCTTCTTAAAATGGGAGTAATGGACTCTAATACTGCCACCCAGGATCTTCCAAATGTCCACACATTAAAGGAGTGACTAGTAGCGCCACCGCCGGCAGAGGCTGTCACTTCACTCATCCAGTTGGGAAATGGGTGACTACGTCCCCAGGTAAATGGAATCTCTTACTGGATGATGTCTATCACTTTTTCTTTTGTAGCGTTTTGCTATCACCAGATGATAGTCCCAAGAGGAGAGAAAAATCATTACTTTTGTTTTTGTTGTGTTATGTTTATTCCATTACGTCCTCTCTTCTTGATGGCCACCCATCCAAATGATTTTAGCTCTATTTGTTTGACACGATCACTTTGAAAGATAAATTGATGGCGTGATTTTCTTTAGATGTGTTGTTTCAAGAAGAAAAAAAAAGAAGTTATCTTTACTAGATCAAAGAAACTTCGTTAAAGCATTTTAACAAATCATGCTATCATTAAATTTTTGATGAGTGTAAAGGTATAAAAATTTAAAGTTTGCAAATATTGCAAAACATTCCAGATTTACTTCAAGTGAACTTCAACGTGCATTATAATTTGAATTGAGTATATAAAATAAGATTTTTTTTTATTTTGATAATAATGCAAGTTATTCCATAAAAAATTTCCTGAACAATATTTCGTTCATACTATAACAGAAAACATTTCTTTTCTTTGCTTATTATAGGGGAAAAGGTTTGTTATATTAATGATATAAAAAACACCATTTTTTCGAAATGACTCAATTTTAGAATAAATTTTAAATAAGTTTGTTTTTTTAATGGTAGTTAAAAAATTGAGTATTATAGTTCATTAATATAATTTATGTTTATTTTTAAATGTATTCTTGGAAATCATTTAATTGTTTCCTACAATAATTATGTTGCATTAAACAACTTAATAATTTCAAGAAATATGTTTAAGAATTATATAAATACAAATTAGGTTTTCATTTATAATTGTTGTGAGATGTTGCAATAGAGGCATAACATGTATAATAAGGAGAGTTCTCATTATAAATCACTTTTACGATGTAAAAGGTTGTATAGCTTAATTTCAAGGTCATTCTAAGTATAATACGATATTCAAAGAAAAAATTACTTTAAAAATAAAAAACTTTTGTTACACACATTTAAATTATATCCTATATATTTATTAGATATATATAGTATTTAAAGCACTGAGCTTCTTCATAACTCATTTTGAGAAGTTAAAATGACAATTTAAGAGATTAAGTTAATCAAAAGAAAACTGAAAATAAAGCTTCTAATTATTATTGTTGGATACATAACAAACTGAGTTGAATTCGAGTAATTCATTTGTGGTTGAAATATAACGTGACATTCATAATTTTCTTTAACTTAGTATCTGTACAAAACTCTTCAAAGAAAAGTTTTCACAGTACTATGTATGTCTATACGAATATTTAAGTTTCTATAAATAATCTATTGATAATTTCTCAAAAGAAATATTTTTAATAAAATATGACCTTCTTTCAATAACACAAGTATTTTAATTCAAATTAATCCATAAAGTTAAATATTATTTAAAATACGGTATATTTATAATTTTAAATAATAAATGCTTTGAAAATGCCCATGTAAAATGCATTTAAATAACTTGACATTTTCTGCAGTATTTTATATCGTATAAATTTAAAAAGTTCTAAGAGTAATTTGGTGTAAAATACGTGTGAACTACTGCAACATAATAAAACATTTTTTTAACTGAAAAGCTACATTTAAATGTCAGAAAATTTACCAGGTCAAAAACATATAGAAAATTATAATTCATGTTTTCTTTTTAATTATTATTATTAATATACTGTTTTTTTCATTATAATATAATCTCATTTGAAAAATTTACTGTTTCATTGCAATTAAATTTTCTTATGCTTTATATATTGTAATATTTCTTATTAAGCTTAGCATTTTTGTTTAAGAATGAAAACACCGCTTTTCAGAAAGCGAATATCGTAAACGAATGCTTTCAAATTGAAGACACCACCAGTATTTAATGGATAGCATACTCACCTGACTTGATCTCTGAAGGAGTATATGAGGAATAACAACACTTCAATCTTCTTCTGCATGTATACTTCGAAGCAAAGTGCAAGCTGAGTGGTGGAGATATTGTCTCCAAGATCAGCTTGAATTTTTAATACGCAACATGTTCAGGTGTTGTATAAACTGAATTTCATTGTATGAAAGACATGCCAGGTATTAAACATCTTGACAATCATATAATATTAAGTATTTGGTAAGGAGATATTTTTAAATTGCTCCAGGGAATAAAGATTTTCCCTTTTAATTTTCATGCTAATAATTGTATCGTTTATTTTATAACATAATATATTCCTTTCAAATTATCATGAATTCTCTCAAAAACATATTTAATACAGATTTTATCTTAAATAAAAATTTCATTTTTCTGGTGTTTTTCAAATTTTGATAAAACATTGTAGTCTTGAAGAATTTGACTTAAATGTTAGCTCAGTAACACAAGTTAAATAGTAAAGAAAATCAAGCTATAAGATTGACAAAGAAATTATAGCGAACAAAATAATAAAAGTATTTAAATTTTAAAAAAAAAGTCAGCAAAATAATGAAAGAATGAAATTAAGTTAAGAGAAGGGAGCATAATTTTTATTAATTTATTGAAAATGCCAAAAATATGTATTATAGCATAAAGCAACAAATTAATGCAAGAAGCAGTAATGGTAGTTTCACGCTCCAGTGTCAGGAAGACTAATATAATAATTACAAGATTAATGATAGTGTGTATAACAATGAGTATAATATATAACACAGTCTTGAATTATAGTAAAAATGTATAATATAAAAAACAGAAGTAATCAGTATAATAGTAAATAAAAAAAATAATAAATCAGAATAATAGAAAAATAGGAGTAAAGATAAAAGAATGAAAGCATTTTTGGCTCATATAGTTCATTGAACTATTTCATTCTATTGTATTCAAATTTGTTACATTTTAAATAATGATATACCGCATATCCACTGATATGATTGAAATCAACATACACTCATGAATATTGAATATAGTTCACCAAGATAGGAGTATGGGATTGAAATGAATTTTAATACACATAATGATATATATGTCTGATTATCCCAAATTTATATAAGACACTTAAACATGTACAGTGTGGACAATAAGACAAAAACTGTGCAACCTCAATGGTGTGTCTGCTGTCAATGGTGTGGACCACCTTCTGCTGAAATACATACCATGCACGGTCATGCACCAAGTTGATAAGATGTCTGATGTAGTCATGAGACAGATGTGCCTACACATCTTGAACAGTCACCTCCAAATAATATACGGAGAAGAACTGTGGCACCTGGCGTTTCATCATCTGGTGGCATCAGCTAGCAACAAACATGTTTTATTGGGGGCAATTTTGGGGAGTGGGCCGGACACAGGAAAATATGAACAAGACATATGAAGTCAAGAACAAATCTAGCTGAATGCGGACCAGCAATATCTTGTTGGAAAATTTCCCGATGAAAATTATAAAGAAAAATCTCTGGTGGGGTCGAAGAATATCATCAACATAACGCTGGTATATTAAGGCTCCGCATATCACAATTAGAGTTCGGGGACAGTTATCATCTGTCCCTCTAAGCGAACCAATCGGAATACATCACTAAACACTAAGTTACTCTAGTCTGTGGTATTCCACATAACTCGAGTTTGGTACCACTATAGATAGATTCATCGATGTTGCAGTGTTAAAAGAAATACACGAACGAAATTGAATAAGCGATTCGCTCTAAAAAATGCGTTTTGAAATAGTTTTAGAACAACGGATACCCTTACATTTGCATGTATCATAGAACGAATCATAATGGTAATCATAATGGTATCCTTCAATCCTAGCGATTCATCGTCTTCTGGCCTCCCCAAACATGGCACACAGCTAATGAGTGCCATCTCAAGTCCATTACTCCCAATATGTTTTGATGACACATTCCGAACTATCAAACTGATTTGCAACAGGTAGTGTTTGATAATCTTTCTTTTTCATGCCGTTTATGAAGCCCCTCTTGAACCGGCTTGACAGTGAGAAATGTCCTTTCAAACGTCTCTCTAGTATTCTTCGCTTTCTAATGTCCTCCTAGAATCAGCATGTGATCGTCAGGTTTTTGAATCTTTTAATCTGAGATGGTTTATAAAGGGCCTATTTCCTGATTATACTATCACTGCCGGTTTGTGGTGATGTGCATTAGCATCAAACTTGGATCATTTGCTCATCGCATCTCATCGTTCTTATTTGCAAAGTTTAACACTTACATATTTCTTCTTCCTTAGTGAGCTATTTTCAAAGTTCCTGTATGTAATATAAATTATGTTAGTAGAAATGTATTCTTTTGGTCCTATAATTTTAAGCTATTTTAATGAGTTTGAAATGTAAATTACACAATTCCTTTTTTATATGAGTTTGAATTTAAAAATATAATACAATTATGTAAATTTAATAAAATATAAGTAGACAGTTGGATTCTACATTAAAATTTATCGTTTATTGCATTATAACATTTTCTAGCTGATGAAAGATATTATTTATGATGAAATTTGCTGCAAATGCCTGATAGATGTAAATGGGATAAAATAAGTTTTGTTGTTATCACAAGGAATGCTAGTTTTTTTTTTTATTTCATGACATATTTTGCTTTATGAAAGATTGAACACATTTTTGTAAATAGATCCTGCATGCTAACTTTCAAATCTGTTAGAAGGTAAGAGCAAAATAGTACTGTATTCTTGTTCCTGAGCATTAAATATTGATTTCAGAAATTTCTCATAAAAAAATTTTGGTTATATATATTATTATTTACAATGTGTCATTAAATAAACCAGTATAGAATTTGCCATGTAATTAAAAGTAAATACAATAAAGACAATTTCATACAGAACAATGAAGATTCTAATGGATGCTGAATTTTGATATCGACTCATTTTGAATTTCACCTAGTTTATTATGTGAATGTTCTATATCTTATTTTGGTAAAAATGTTTTTCACATTTTTTTAATCTATTCTGCAGATGTAAGCACAAATAGCTCTAAAAAATTTGAACAAAAATATCTGATGAAATTTCAGATTCATTTTAAAAAATATTTCATTTATGAATTTATTATAATTCATAAATTAATTTCTTCCTGTTATTCCAAAGGATAAAAGTGTTTCAATTAACAACTCTGTTTTGTATAAATTGAATATTTTTTTCAATTTTCTTATTATGGTGTCTTTATCAACTTTATTTTTATTCTAATACATTTTTTAAATCGATAATTAGTTGTCTAGCTCAACTATATGTTCTTCGATAAAATTAAAGTTTATTTGTATTATCAAACTACATGCTTTTTAAAGAATTTCTTATATTTATCATTATTGTACTGATTTTTTGAGATACATCTGTCTTTTATGTATTTCTATTAACATTAAACATTCTTTGTTGGTAATAAATATAAATTATTAGTTAATAAATTTATACCTTTTTTGAGGAGTTATCTTTAAAAATACTATCAAATATTTGAAAATAATTTATTGGAAATTAATCCCATTACATTATCTGATTTACTTGAAATTAATTCCTTCAATAACTAAATTTGAAATTAATTCCTTCAAAAATAAATTATTTTGTTTATATTGGATTCATTTTAATTATATATTGCTCAAAAATGTAACTATAAAAACGTTACCTAAAAGGAATAAGCTTCAATATGACATGAATAAAAACTGCCAAACAATAAGTGTATGTGTTAAAAATATTGCAATAGAAATATAATGGTTACTTGATGTTTTTATTGATGGCAATAAGGCTGCAGATGGTGACGTGAAAATTCGGATCTCTTTTAACGAGTTGAATAAAATAAACTTACCATTTAACAGGAAGCAAGAATCTTGAAAAATATAAAAAAATAATTTAAAAAAAGAAATCATCTCTTCTTTGGAGAAAAAGTATTTCTCTACTATCAGAACTGACACATGAAATAGAATGAAAAGTTAACGATAAAAATGGAAAGAAGGAGAAAAAAAGAATTCGATGATAAGGGACATGATTCGAACTGAGATGGAATTTGCCAAGTTGAGCGACCGGAAGCAATCAATGAGGGTCAGGCGAAAAATAAAGTAAAATAAGTGAGATAAGAGCAGTAACAAAAATAAAAAATAATAAAATCGAAACTGAAAAAAGTATAAAATTCGTAGGAACATCCAAGGTTTTTCTTGAAGAAGGAAGAAAAGAAGAATCGAAATTAGAAATAGGCTTTAGAATTTCATGAACCTATCCCTCACCTCATGCAGGTGGGGAAATTGGGAACTGTAGTAGGGGCCCTTGAAATAGAATTTCATAGCCAGAAACTGTTTCCGGAAGATCTTTCTTCTTTGCCAAAGAGTGAGAGGAGGAAGTCGCATTGAGGCGTAGATGATACAATTCGAAACGAAATGAAAAGCGAGGCCATTCGTAGGAGCTTGGAAAGCAATATTTATCGCATACAAGAACGGGAAACGAATACCAGATCAAACACAGCGATATAAATTGGAAGGAAAGGGGGAAAAGTATAGTGAAAGGGAAAACTATCGGTGCTTTGAAAGTTCACAGTACCTCCAACGGATACCTTCCAATTTTTATTGCCAGTCAGCTTCAGTAATTTGAAATTGAGGCGATTTCGAATAAACATCCCGTTGCTTCAGGGGTAGCAATGATTTTTTATTAGCTTAGAGTTTTTAAAGTATATCATTACTTGGATATAATTAACTATTTTCAACACATTTTACTACTCTTGAAGCCACTCTTACTTGAAAAGTGCCCTCTAAATTTTGAAAATCATTGAATATTAGTTGTTATCAATTCAAAGTTCCCCGAAATTTATTCAAAAGATAAATGTAAAAGCATAAATATTAGTGTTACAAGTCATTTCTCACGTCAAATTTAAAAAATTTGTTTGAAACACATTTTGTAATTAAAATAATCGTGAGTTAAGTTAAATTTGAAGGAACACATTAAATAATCAAATAGTTATGTGCATATATACATCTACCCGTAAATATAATAGCTTATCTCATTGTCCAATATGTTGCATATTATATTTTGTACAAATCAGTAGTTCTTTACTTTAATTATTAAATAACATGAAATTCACACATACTTAGATCACGGATAATTGAAGCAAATGTTTTTTTGGAAAACGTTTTATATGTATATACTTAGCAATCATAATTTGACTCTTTTCATGAAAAATCTTTCAAAAAAAGAAAGTTTTAGGAGTATAACGTTGACTGCATATTTACTTGTCATTTTATGGTATATTTTGTATACCATGTTACATTATTGAAATTACTGCAATTTGAAAAATTCGACAGTTGTATAATATTTATAATTTTAGGTTACGCAATGTGTTTTTTTTATAATTATACGTGAAATTTAAGAAATACATTCTAAAAGCTATGGTAAAATTAATTCATAATACTTCTTGTATTTTAAGGATTTAATTTAAGTACCATAAACCTAAATTATGAAGAAAGTTTTGATTTAAGATAATCTTAAGATATTTATTCGAAATTTCTAGTTTTGTTTTTCAAAATGAAAATGTTGTTCACTCGATAACTGGAGGCACATTTGGTAAAAATGGTTATCTTTAATTTAGTAATTCAATTAAAAAAATAATGATTCTTTCCGTTATTGGGTGTTTATTCTGTCCATTATGTGGTGGAATATGTTTTAGAACCATTTCTAAGGAATGTATACATAAATCGAAACTCGTTTTTACTTCTAGTAGTATTCTAAGACGCCGCTAAAAGATTAAATAATGTATACATATATAGATATATAATAACATATTCATTTATTAAGTGTGTAATATTAATTTAATCATATTTTTCAGCGACACCAAATGTAAAGAAGTTGTAATGGAAAACAAAATAATTTTTTCTGAATGTATCAAAAATGCAAATTTGAATTTTTCATAAAGGAAATACAAAGGGAATTCATACAATTGAAAACCACAAGAATTTATCACATAGTCCCCTGAAAACAAGATATGAGCTTTTTGAAATTGGGTCAAATCTCTTGAAACACATTGTAGATGGAATGTGAAAGGATATATAAGGCACTTTGCAAAAGCAAGTAAAATAATCTTTGAAGCAATTTCGAGAAGATACTGGAAATTTTATAAAGAACAAAAATATTTGTAATGTAAAACAGCATTATTCTAATGGCACTTCTGATTCACGCGAATCCATTCAAACATTGTTACATAAGCTAAGAATCCTTACACTTCATCTTCCTTGCAAAATAATCGAAAACCAAAGGCAGAAAAAATTACATGCAGATACTTTTTATAGCTCGGGGCATTCACTTTTCAACTTTGAGTGTCTCAAAATAAATGATTCTGCAAACTGTTTCCCATAAAATCTGTTCCCCGGAGCCTAAGAGATTAAAGTTGCTATGGAAACAGCCTTTCTTACTCTTCACCTGCATTATTTTGTCTAGTCTATAATTTTTCCTCTTTTTTTTCTCTCTTATGATTTTTTTTTTCTCATTGCATTTTTATTCATTGTTTTAGAAACATTTTTAAAAAAAGGTGTGAAACAGGTAAGAAAAAAAACTGATTTCGCTTCTTACCTCGAATTGATACAGAATTTCGACATGAGGAGTTATAGAGATCACTAACAACTGCATTGTTGCTTTTCGATGCAGGTAAATTGCTGCTTATAAATTACAAATGAAAGAGGCAGTTATCTTTGACTTATGATTATGGACGTTATTTTTCTTGAGAAGAGGATGGTAATGTGTTTTGTTTTTTTGGGACCATTGTCCGGGTCTTTTCGAAAATAATGAACCTAAACAAATAGTAAATGAGTTCTTTCATTCAAAATACATTAAATTTGTCATAAGTATGGTGATAATAGAAAAAAAGCATTTCTTTAACCCATTATTTTTAAATTATAGAACATCATCAGAATGTGGTAGAAATTTAAGAAATGCAAAATAAAAGATGATGTCAGATTTATGATGCTTATAATATTAGACAAAAGGACTTTTTAAAAGTTGAATTATTTTGATTTAATGTTCACCACACCAATTAATATAGGGTTTATTTGAGAGAATGAAGAGAAATGTAGAACATTTGGGCAAAAGCTTCATATAGAAAATGTTAATTTTTAGGGTAAATTTAGATAGAATTCATTTGATTTTAATTGAAATTAAATAGAATTTATTTAGGATCAAAGGAATTTGTTTGACTCTGAGAAAAAAATACTGTCTCAATTTGCTAATTTTTTTTCCTCCCGTAAGTGTACATATTTTAAAATTCCTTTTCTTTCATTCGTAAATTCGTTACGAAGTTAAATCCTATAACTTAAATTTTTTACTCTATAAAACTGAATTACATTTAACAAATTGTATTATATTCATACTGAAGTCTAAAATTAAATGATACTTTAACATAATTTATATTATCTTTCGTATTTATGAAATTATTATATAGAAAAGATAACTATAACATCCAAATAAGAAATATCATTTTATATCATATTTATCATCAATAAGCATATGCATGCATGGTAATTTTTATGTTGTTGTTTCCAATGCCTAGGTATTTATACTTTACACTGTAACTAAACATTTAACAACCGAATTTAAACAGTAAATAATTAAACAGCCCTTTGGTTCAAAAACTAACCGTTGAGGACAAACAAATTTAAATTTCAGATAGAAATGAAATTAATTATTTCAAACATACAAATTTCTAATTTTGACACCTAAGTGGTCGTAAAATTAAATTGAGGAAATAAAATTATATAACTAGTGTATATAAAATGCATAATTATCATCTAAATAAAAATAGTGAAAATTTAAGTTGAATTAGTTTATAATTTTTAATGTTGATTAAAAATTAAAGAATAATTAAAGTGAAAGTAGGTGTTTTCGGGATTTTTATATAATTTTTGTTGTAAGGATATTGTATTTTCTATTTTTATACATTGTATTTACTGCTTTATATTATATATATATATATATATATATATATATATATTTGAATTTGATATATTTATAACAGTAGATGAAATATACTGTAAATCACTTAAAAATGTAAATTACATGGAAACTTGAATATATGACAATGACTTTTAGACGTTTATAATTAAACCCGGACGCGATATTACCAGATAAAAATATATGAGGAATCAATATAAAAATAAGCTACTATGGTATTATTTTAATAGTTAAAACTTCACAGTTAGTAAAAAAAAACTATTACAAGAGAAGATGCAACAGAATTGATTGTTTTGTTGATGTAGTAGAGATGTGTCGAAAAGAAAATTGATTTCCTTAAAATAATACATCTATGCTTTTACTGAAGCAAGCACTTCTAAATACTAAACACATAACATTTTCATCTGGCACCATATGTTGCCTCGAAACGTTTAATTATTTCAACGCTCAGTTGTCCTCATTATGAGATCATTAACTGCAAATAAGTCTCTCCAAAATATTTAATGGATTCTTTTTAAGGAAAATGCAAATCACATACTTGCAAAGAATGAGATTTCTTTTATTTCAATTGCAGCTAACCCAACGTCGTGTCTTCTTTTAAAATAGTTCATAAAAAAAAGGAGTGAATTAATTACGTCAGCTGAAGCAAATTATTTAGATGATGAGGGAGGCATATTTAACATATTCATTTTGATATATCATGCAGAGTGAAGAAGAAATTATGCTAAGTATGAAAGAAACAATAGGACATTTCAAAAAAAAAAAAGAAAAACAGTTATTGTTGGTTCTTTTAGGAATTTGTATGAAATAATGAAATAGTAAAATTTAAAAAGAATGTACTTGCTGAAAAAAAAGTGTTATCTTTTGGAGTGGAATGAATATTAGAGTAATATTTCCCACGACGTTAACGAAAATAATTTTTTTTTCCAATTAAAATATCGTTAAAGGATATATATCGTTAAGGAAATATCTCTTAAAAAAATTAAGTATTACTTAATACAAGTATTTTTTTAAAAATAAATTAATATTTTAAAAGATATAAATGAATTGGCATATATATATAGGGAAGTGAGGTTTGCCTGTATTTATACATATATACTATGTTTAAATATGATCTACATAGGTGAAAAAGCTATTTTTTCACAGATCTTATTATTTCTATTAAACTGAACAACTAACTTAATTGTAGCACCACTGCCTCATGGGGCTAAGTCATAAAGAGTCAATATCCATTTTCTTAACCGAGGATTTTAAAGGCCAAATTTAAGTCCCAATAAGGGGCTTAGTTTAACTAGAAACTCAAAATAATTTATTTTTCAAGCATGTTTTGTACTCAGTTTTATTGGACCATTGAAGGGACAAAAGGCTAAGTCGACATTGCTTGGCATGAGAATCCAGCACTGGATCTGAGCTTTGTGAGAGCAAATAATTACAACTATGTCACCTCGTTTGGAAAAAATATTTTTCATGATATTAATTTCACACATTTAAAAATTTCAAGCAATTATGAAATTTAAAAGAAACTAAAATAATTGGTGATTACATATAAAAATCTTTTTAATAGCGCTACAGCACAGGATGGTTTTGTATTTGCTGAAAAGTGTGACACTATTCAAGCTTTTTAGTTTTTGCACTTAATTTTCCAGTTTATTTATTTATTTATTTTTATTTTATTTTCATGATAATTAAATCGTTGGTTGTATCATCTAATCATCTTTATCTTTTTATTCTTTCTGTAGGTATTCGATTCAGAAATAGTACTTTTATAATTTTTCTTAACATTTTGTTCTTAATTATTCTTGCAATATGAGTCTACCATCCTAAATTTCAAGATTTAATAAATCAAATGATGCAAATTTTACCTAGTGCGGTGTCATTCATTAATTGTATTAAATATCTTTGATAAATAATCCAACATTTTAGTTACTTTAACATCATATTTTACATAGTCCATAAGTAAACCTACATTTAAAAAATGATAAAAATGTATTAATTTTTTTTTTAATTGGAGTTTTTAAATTGGATCTGTGATTGGTTTAATTTAGTCCGTCATTCAATTTTTTTTTTTTTTTTTTTTTTTTTTTTTTTTTTATAACGAAATGTAATAATTTTAAATTTCATGAATTGAAAGTAGATTTTTCCGAATCATAGAAAACATCCAGCGTAATCCTGCGAAAATATTCCTTCATTTCCAAAAGATTTTGATTTTTAATATAGTGAATTAGTATTATATACATTCATATAATTAATATCATACGGATAATTTTACTCAAAAAGAGAATGACATAAAATTGTTAATTATTTTCAAAAAAATATTATAGAAATATATATATATATATATACAGATTTTCAATAATATATATATAGAAATTTTTATAAAAATGTATCAAGAAACTGAAAATATATAAGACAATATTTGAGATTTGTTATTTAAGCGAGACATTAGTGATTTTTAGATGAATAGTAAATTTTATTATTCTCCCCTTGCTTATGGTTGTTCATAACATTCCTTTACAATAATATTTCTTAATACTAGTATCCTATATTTGAACTTAGATTATCTTGATTTTCACTACTGAAGCAACGCAAGAATTCCTTTTACTCTATCGTAAGAAGGCAATTCATCATGTGAACCCAAGAATCTATTTTTGTGAGGAAAGTTGAGGTATTCATACCAACTCATACGCACAACAAACTTTTCTATCTCGCCACCACCATAGATAGGACAAGCCATAAAAACGCCATTGCTTCGGGGTGTCTATCTAGATAGCTAATAAAAAAAGATGCTTTTATGAGCACAACCCCACAAAAGGGCAGGAAGCTTACCCGACTTTTATTCCTTGCTCCCGGTTATGATTAAACAAGCACCACTACTCCTCTTTTGCAAAAGGCAACAAAAAGGGTTGCAGCATCTTCAAGATCTTTTGATGCCACGTCTTATCCATTACGTTTAATGTGAGATTTCATTACAGGAAGATGGTAATAAAAATCCATATGGAGCAGATACATTGTCGTTTTTTTTATTTATCTGCAATTGCTTATAATGCTGTAGAAGGTATTAGTAACGAATAACTTAGAATGTTCTTATAGGTTCGGGATGGCTCCCTAGAGGAATGTCTGGAGCAATTCTTGAATATTGGTTTATTTTAAATGTGTCTGGAGTTCTATATTTTGAAAGAAAACTAAATAATTACATATACATTTCCATAGAAAATATTGCATGTTTTTAAGGGAAAAGTTTTTGAGTTTCTTCCAAAATTATGATCTAAAGTGGTTCAATTTAAATCCATAAAAGGAAATGGAGAGCAATTTTTTTCCCGGAAAGCCTTAGTCTAAGAAATATTTTTTTTTAAATTAGATATAAGAAACTTTCCAGTTGTAGATTTCCAAATAGAATGTGTTTAAAACTGAAAATCAAATAAAACAAAAAAAGTTTTCTTCTCCATTATTTTGTGGCTTTTATGCATTTAATATTCTTAGTTTCTAAGAATTTTGTAATACAATTTATAACTGTAGGAAAAATTAATTTCTGTTGGAAGAGGAAATAAGTAATATCACAATTCAAAAACAATTTTTCATGATAAAGACTATTTCCGTCAGATGTTAGGGTAAAAAATCCATTACTTTTCAAACTAATCATTTTTCATGTGCTTTTAAATTTAAGATTAGGAAAGCTAAGAAATTCTGTTTCACAAAACAGAACAGGGCGTATGAAATCTAAATTTACTTCATAAATAAAATATAAATTTTTATGAAAAGTATCATAAATATAACAAAAATTGAATACCATTTACCTGTTATATTTTTAAATATTTAAAATATGTAGAAGATATGAATTTATGAATGTCATTTTCTATTTATAAAATGTTATATATTCTAATCAAAAAATGTTATTGATACTATATAAAAATTTCGAAGTAGGCTACTGGTGTATATTAATAAGTGTAATTCAAATACTACTGTGTCACAAGTAATTTGAATATCTTGAGCAGATGTCTTAGAAAAGAAGTCTTAGTAAATGTGTATGTCAATAAAAATAAAATAAAATATAAACTACGCAAATCATTTCAAAATTTATACAAAAGTATACACTTACAACTAAAAGCAAGTTAAATTGTACCGGAATGCATAAAATACGCTTTGATATTTCTTAGGTTTTAAAATTCCCATGACATCACAAAAATTTAATTAAGAAAGTGACCTTAACCAGAATAAACAAATTTTAAAATTTCAGGAACTGATCACATCTTTGTAGAGAATTTATTTTGCAATTCTCTTTGGAATGGAATTAAAATTTAAAACAAACTTACTTAATTTTCTGTTCTGATTTCTTAAAGTGAATCGAAAAAACACCAAATTCAAATCGAAAATCACAAGACACTACAGATCAATGCAAATAAACGCAGAAGACACATTGGTAGCTAATTTGAATATGGAATTTATTACCACTATTGCAAAAGATACGAGCTCCAATACTTTGGTATACTTATTGAATTCTAGAATTCACAGAAGCGTTATAATATCTTATTGAAATGAAAACACAAGGGAGTTGCTGTGATTTCAAGGAAAACATAATTACTAACTCAATACATTCTGCTATTCTAATTTTACTTAGAAGATTTAAGTACTTGGCAAACAGCTTCATATTAAATTAAAATAAGTTAATGTCTTTGTTCATTTTATTTCGCAATCATCCATCAGAATATATTTTTATTTTTAATTTGTGATTTTAATTTTTAAAAGGTCATTACATATTTCAGATATAATTAATTAAAAATTTCGGAAATTGTTATTTATCATACCTGGATAATTTAGAAATTAATGAAACTCAGTATACGTTTCAAAATCTTATAAATACTCGTTATTAGTTAATCAAGAAATATTATATATATAGTTAATTATAAATAAAATTTCTTGCGACACTTCACTATTTCTTTACATTATTTTGTAACACAAAAAGCAGAATTTAAGTTTAGTTTTTTTATTTTTTTTTATATAATTTGGAAGAAATACTTGATAAAATTGTTAAATATACCTCGAAGAAAATCTTAAATACAAATATCTTAACAACATTTCCTCTTAAATTATAATTTGCTTTCTTATATAATAACCTAAATGAATGAGATAGGCTTGTGTGTGCCTTTTCAAACAATTATTCTCATTTAGTTCATTTATATTTTATTTGTAAATTCCTAATCATTAATCTGTAAGTTAAATTTATCATTCCATTAAATTTATCCACTTATAGTTACATAGATAAACATAAATGTTAATGGATTTATATTAATCGGTGTTGAAGAATAAATTAAGTAAGAAATAAATTAAACTCACAGAATTGAAATATGTTTAATTTTGACATTTATGCATAGTAACTGAGAGTAGCTTTTTTTATGCGGTCTCACTTGTATTTAATATAGTTTAAATTTTTCAAATGTTTTATATGTCATCATTAATATATATATATATATATATATATATATATATATATATATATATATATATATAAGACACGTACGTTAATAAGTTTCCTATCCCTTCTGGAAATGAAACGAATAAAGTTTCGCATTCTTGAAGATATATTTATAGCCCTTTATTTACGGTGAACATGACTCAAGAAGTAATGGAGCAAAATAAATTTTCTTTCAGAAAATAGTTTACAAAATGTTCCCTAGAGAGATGTGATTTAATGGTAATATGGTCTAGAAAGGCATTGAATCGTTGCCATTAGAAGTTCATATTATTTTACTTCAATGAAGTGAAATAAATAAAAAGAAATAAGTATTATTTGATGTAACTAACTGTGTTTTTAGTTTACGTGGTAAGAAAAATCTGAAAAGTTGTATTATACGAACGTTTCTAGAATTTTCGACGCAGAAAAGTTATTTATATTTTGCAGAATTCAATTTCTCTGCCAAGTCAGATAATAATAGGATTTTATAGATATATTACAATGTAAAAGTAGTTTCTCTTTTTCCAAAACTTTCCTATTTGAATAACTCACTTTTATCTTTATTTTTGTAAATTCAATATTAGTCATCTTATCCTAGATACAAAGTATTGCTTTATTATTTTAATATGATACAAGTTCAAATCTTTATTTTGTAAAAAAAAGTAACCCAGAAGAACTATAATAGAAAATGCTGCGACTATAATGTAGAATAGCAAATTATATTATTCAGAAAGGCAAATAAGAAAATTAGAAATTCAGGGTATTGAAAATTTGCATTAATGAGAAATTCAGAATTATATCCCACTGTTGAAAATATGAATAAAATTATTTATATTCCTAAATTAAATTAATGTTTAAGTCATTTTAAATTATTAACATATTTTGTCTTGTAAACATTTCGATTAAACAATCGCCGATTACTCTAATTGTTATGAAGTATAAAAATGCATATTTATCTGCCGTCAAATTATTTTTGTTGAACCAAATCACGTAAAGATAAACAATGACAAATATACTTTAAAATCATTAGTTTGAAATAAAAAAAAAAAAACATTATTATTGTCTTGGGAGAAAGCTAATTTCTAAACATCTATTGTTGTTCTTTAATGTAATAATTATGCTTCCATAAAGAGGAAGACTAATTAGTTTCGGAAGTATGTTTGAAAATGTTCTGTCCCCTTTGTGCCTGAAACTTAATATACTGTTTTAGATTCTTAAGAATAAATTTTTAAATATTGTAAATACATTTTAAGAATAGAATTTAGTTGAGTAAGAGAATAATATTTTGCAATTCTCAGACCTGATGTAGGAAAATAAATTGCCTAGCAATTTATTCAGTTAACATTCAGTTTATTCCCTAATATCAGTGCTTTTTAATGAATTAATTGCATATTTTTTACAGATTCCAAAGTCTTAGTGATTTAATATGAGATATACATAAGTTGCATAGCTCTTGTAATATTTATTCAGCTTCAGTTAATTAAAACTACTTAGCTTGCAATAAATATGTTTTGAAATTGGAATGTTATGAATTAATAACCATAAACAAAAATCACCATGTGCGAGTTTTCTTGTATATAGTTATTGATTTACTATTTCATATTGGTGGTTAGAAGTTTACAAATTTATCACATTGCAATTATTCATAAGTTATGTCTCTATTATTTCTGATTTTAGGTGAAAAGTATAAGGCGGCTGAATAAAAGTTTAATTGCTAATTGTATCGTTTGAGGGTATTCTCTAAAACATATATTTCAGTTTATAATTAGTAATGTGAAAGGAATAATTAATTATCTTTAAGGTTTAATTTTACACTATATTTCCCTTTAATTCAATTAAAAATACAACAGTTCATCAGTGCATATGTATGTATGTGTGTACCTTTATATGTATGTATATACACATTTCTCACTTCACATTTACATATTAGTATTTCAAGGAAATGAAACATAATGAATAAGTTGTAAATTTTATAATAAATAAATATGGATGGCCAAAATGTCAGGAGATGTAATGTTACAAAATAAAATCATATAATTTTAATAATGTGCCTGGAAAAGCTTTTCCCAACAAAATATCTTTGTGAATGTTGTACAGAATTATAAATTTCTAAAACTTTTTAGCACTCACCATGGCTACAGAATATTAAAGTGCAAATGGATCGATTTACTTGGTTATTACGAAAAGGAGCAACTCATAAACAACAGCTTCATTCAAACCTTATGACTTGAAACAGGAACTTGCTTTTATAACAGATTTATAAACAAAACAATCTTCTCATAAATAGTTAAAATATATTTCTAGTGCTTGACACTGTGATAATGGAAGCTGATAAGAAAGTAATATTAAAATGAAGAAGGATACATCTTTAAAATTTTATTTTGTAAGTTGAAAACCAAAAAAGTAGATTTTTGAAAATGTTGATAAGAAATGTTTACTAATGCTGATTTTAATAAGGCTTTTTGACAAGGCACACATTATAACGTCTTATTTATTACTATTTATTTTACTTATTAAAAGTATCATTCATTATTTTTCAGAAATTTTATTGAAAATTGTTATTCGAAAGATATGAGAGATTTCACATTTTGTTTATTATTAAAAAACTGTTTATTTTGATATTTTTTTTTAATGTTGAAAATAACTATGCGGTTTACAAGCATATATATCATGATAAATTAGAGTTCATTAAGCATTTTACTATGCATAATAGGTGTATAAATAAACGCAATTCACATGTTATTACATCTTTATATTTAGAGGTATTAAAAATCATCAAAACTTAAATTTTGGAAACTATGGTGATAAGTCTCAAACTATTGCAAAATGTTAAATAATGCATGTGTAAGAGAATAAAACTCCTGATGTTATAAATATCTCGTACGTTTTCTTGAGTTTAAGCATATAATTCTATAATATTTAGAAATATCAAAGTTTAATTGATAAAAATACATTTTATAAATTTGCAACAGTTTCAACTTATGTTTTATCATGCTTATAATTATAAAATTAATGTATCTCTTTCTGTAATTAGTTTTAAAAAACTTGTTTGATTAACTTACTTAGAATGATAAGGTAAGAAAGCATGTTGTCAAAAGTCATTTCATCCCACTTAAAGCAGTCAGTCAAGATATTTTTAAAGAAAAATTTATAAATCTAAAGCAGACACCTTCATCTTAGAGATACATAAAATAAACATTTGATAAATATTACGAATTGTATCAACAAATTTCTCATAACATATAACTTTCATTTTCTGTCTTTTCCCAGTTAATACTATATACACAGTTAATACTGTGTAATTTAAGTGGTTTTCAAATAAGTGAATAGTTTAACATTCTCAGTTTCATTATTGTAAGATGAATTAAATAGAACTTTATGTTAAGTGTTTATTTTTAGAGAAGATTGGTATGATATGGCTAATTATTATTAATAATAGTGTGAAATATTTGAAATAAAATTATCAATAAAAAAAAAACTTGTATGCCCTTAAAAAACTGCTGATAATAAAAGACAATTCATATGTTATGCTAGGAGAAAATTTTTAAAATTTCTTGTTTTTATAGCATTAAATTCATCATATGTGCATCATAGTTGAATTTATTTAACTATTTTTCTCTTTAGATAATTGTATTTTTTTTATATTTAGTTCAGTCATATATTTCATGAGATCAATATCTAATTGCTTTCGAAATGTATATTTCCCTCATTTTAATTTTTTTTATCAGGTTGTATTATTTTATAAATACTTAATATACATAAGCACGTTTATTAGGAAGTTATAGGAAGTTTATTAGTTATAGGATTCACTTTGAACATACAGGGTTTTATCTTCAAATGGGAATAAAGTTCACATATTTAAATTAGTTATATGCATAGTAATAATTTTAAACTTGGTTGATTTGGTTACTGTCACTTTTTGCGTATGAACGCTGATAACCAGGATTTACAAATTAAATAAATTTTCAAACCATAGTAAATATCCAGACTTGAGACATGAATCGAACCTATGAATTGTTGAACTGAGATCGGAAAATTAACTCTTGTGCTGCTAGTTCAAGATTCTTAATTCAGATAAGCCATCAACAGTTTTTATCTGAAAATGGCAAATTTAGCTCTAATAGCATTCTTTACTTCTCGTATATGTATTTAACTTGCAGAACTGTCAGTTAAGAGGTTAGAATTCTGACATTTAATTCAATATCTCATGAATACAATACTTATTTGGTACATTGATTTCCATAAAGGGTCAACATAAATATCATGTTGTATATAAGCAGTCATATGAAAAGGAATGATCAGAAAAACTAAGAAATCAAGCTATTTGCAAATATTCGTTAAATATACACAAAACTTTGAGGAATTAAACTCATTTCGTTAAATTTTAGAAGAGTATGTCTATTAAATTTTATCATCATCAGTAATATTCTTGTTTCTAATTAAATTTCTAATTGGTATTTAGGTTTAATATTATCCTTAAATTTATCATTAAATTTATATATATATATATATATAACTGTAATAATAATATAATTATAGTTTAATTGAATAAAAACGTTAACTGTTTATTACTGTTTAAGTTGCCAAACAACTGTAAATTTATTTAAAATATACACTGCCGGTTTCTTTCGGATAGAACCATTTTCTGAAGTTAAGACATTACTTTTGATGAATGATCAATTAAAATGTAATAATTTTAAAAGCCTAAATAAAATAAAACTTTAGTAAATAAAAATTTGAATTAAGACATCAGTGTTTTAGGAATTAACGGTTTAACATTTAATTAAGTAGGATTACTCACTAAGTTTTCTCTTGCATTTGGACCCAGATTTCCCTCTTATTGAATATCTGTAACCATTTTGATTTACCTGTTTGGTTAGAATCTATATTTCCCTCCTTGTTTTCAATGAAATTTTGTTTCCGTGAATCAACTATTTATAAAGATTTATTTTTGATGTTAGGTTTTTTTTTTTTCAAAAACATTTATAAAAATAAATTCCATAACCAAAACTTTATGTGGTGACTACATTATTAAACAGGAAAGACTGTAATGGTATTTGAACGTTTCTCAAATTAAATTAATTATATTAAGCATTGATTTCCAATTATTTATATAAATTTAATTTTTTTATTTGTTAAACTTTGTCTACTAGAACTCAATTAAAATTGTTTAATTTAATCAACTGTATAAAATATTTTAAATCTATTATTACTAAAATAGTACATAACTACTTTTCAAACAAAAAATAAAATTCATAATAAACTATAATGCAATACAATAAATACTCAACTTCTATTTGAGATTAAAATTTATTTTCAGAAAATAATTCCATTTACTTGTAATTGGTTTCTAATTAAGTAAAAAAAAAGTACATCTGACCTATCTAATGAAAAATTATATCATTAAACTGCAAAATGGACGACAGTATTCATTTGAGTGTAAAAACATTATAACAGAAGCAACAATTTCTTTAAAATTATATACTGACCAATTTAATTTTCTTAGTAATAATAGAATGTTGTTACGCACTCAAAATGTGTGAGTAATTTAAGCTCTTTTTGCTTATGATATTAAAAATATTTTACCAATTTTTTAATTTTTTACCAATTTTTTCCCATTCATGTCCAAATTTTTTTAATATTTAACAAATAAAAATCATTTTATATATTTTTATCTTTGTACGCATAAAGGACTATTGAAAATATTCTCGCCTTTCATATCTTTATTATATTCAACGAAAGTTTTAACTGTTATGCTTATTTATTAATCAGATTAATGTAATCGAAAGAATTTCATTGAATTCCAGGTAATGTTGACTTTTATAATTTATTATACAGAGTTATATTAATAATGGTTTATTCTTTATTAAAATCCTTTCTTAAAAAAGTCAGCAATTCTTCATCATTTATATTTTAGATAAAAATTTTTGGTGCATAATTTTGAAGCAAGAAATACCGGCAGAAATGCATTTTGAATATTTTTTATAAAAGTCATAATAATATTTTAAGGAAGGAAATATAGTCTTTTTTTTTCACCTGATTCGAAAGTGCTGATTTTTAGCAAAAAAATTCACTTTTGCATAACAATTTGCGCAGAGAGAATGTCTTGTAAATTAGAAATGTGTTCCAAAAGTATATTTATTTTCGATGACCTATTAATATGCGAATTCTTGTATTAACAAATAAATAATTACTCTACTCTAAGCATCTTAAGGAATATAAATTGATTTACAGCAGTATTATGTACTTAACTGTCATAGAATTGTTTATTATTAAAATGATAAAACTTTTAATAAAGTGTTTTACTATGAGTTTTTCATTACAATTTGACAGTAAAATTCCATTTAGGGACATTGTCAGGCTCATAGAATGATGAGATTAATAAATGATTTCTATAAGTGTGCTAGAAATGATTAATACTTTATTTACATCGATTATTTATTCTTAACAACCATTGGAAAATTAGTTTTCAATTAATGTTGCTAAATAAGTCTGAGGCAAAAGTATTCATTTTTATTAATTCGCTTATTTACGGAGATCTGTTTTATAAAAATGAAATGAGAAAAAAATATGAAAAACCTTTAATTATATTTGAGAACATCAGAAAATAAAATAATAGCAAAACATTTTAGGATATAAGTATGGAATTATAAATTAGGTAAATCTTTTGGATGTTTTATACTTCACAATTGAATAGCAATTAAGGAAATGTTTCACTATTAAATGAACATTATTAATGTTGTAATTAAAATTGCTAATGTCAGTAGAACATTAGGAAATTTCAATATAATATTCCGACTCATTTTGTATTAAATTAAGGTTGGAAGTTTTTAACAGTATAAACGAATTATTAAATTTACTGGAAAAAGGAGTTAGAGAAACTGAAAATGGCTACGAGTACATGTAAGAGTAAACTCATTATCTAGGTTATCAATAATCAAAAAATAAAAAAAAATCAACTACAGAGGATAAAATAGCAAATGAAAAATTTAATCTGTTGCATTTTCCCTATTCATTTATTATTTAAAGGTAAAATAATATGATCATATAGATTTTTTATTGCATCACATTAAAAATGCTAACTTTTAATTCAGACATAAATGTACATACTCTAAAAATCATTATATTTTACAAACTACTACATATAACTTTTTAAAAATGTAATAATATGATTTAACTTTTCAGTTTCTTAAAAAGAAATAATTATTTCAAAAATTAATTTTCATTGAGTTTCTAGCAACATTTTATTAAATTTAAAGAAAAAAATATGATAATGATTTGAGGAAAATAAGAAAAAAACAATTTTGTTTTGATTTCCAATTAGTTTTAAATAATATAACGTTTTTACTTATGCGCTATGTAGAATAGTAAAGAAAGATACGTTTCAATAAAATTTCAATGTGAATTATTAAAACAAAATTGGTATTTGTTGATTTATTTCTCCTTTCTGAATTATTATTTTTCAATTAATAAGAACCTGTTTTTTCTTAAAGTATATTTTTTAGCGATAGTAAAATAAGATTTATATTTCTTAGTGCCTCTAAATAAATTTAACACATTACTTGAATTGCATGCATAAGTTTACTGATAAACATTTAACTAATTTTAAAATTAAGAAACTCATGTGCAGAACATTAAATTATTTGATCTAATTACAAACCTCGGAATTTATAATTAAATATCATTACGTTGGACAATAAGGCTATATTGTAAAAAGCATGATTGTTGAAATATATAGATAACTATCAAAATAATGGAAAACCTGGAGTCTTATAAAGATTCTTTACTAATATGACATTGGTCTATTTTTGGAAAGCAATACAACTTTCATCTATTAATTAATCGAATTATGCATTTCTTAATAAGTGCTTACGGGAATATAGTACCATTCTTCATAGAGATACTATAAAATGTTGAATATTGGACAGAGATTTTAATGCAGGGTAACATTTCTGGATTGAGAGTTTCAAAATATGTCATTGTAATTCCCCAATTGTGAAATCGAGGAAGTATGTGGACTCAAATATAAATGTTTTATTTCGTTATCATTTATTAAATCCTGATTGGACAAAATCCATCAGCATAAATAAATGAATGAATGCATGTGACACGACTGAATAGCACATTTTCTCTTCCATGTTTTTCATTACGAATTGGACTATCTCATTCCTGTATACACTTGTGCATCTGTTTTCCAAATGTGCAACCAACTTGCCGTAGTATAAAAAGTGAAAAATTATTCGACTGATTACATTATTGTCTTCTACGTTCAATCACGTATATTTTGTGGTACTAATATAAAATTTTGTCATTAGCATCTATAAAAAATAGTTTGATAATCATCACTCTTAAATAAATGTTCTCCTTTTGATGTCCTTTCGAAATACGATTATTGAGTAATATAGACATTTGCAGACCTTTTAAATCAAACGACTTTTAAAGTGATATAATCATAAGATTCAAATTGAGTAAAAAATAAATCTTAAAAAGGCAAAACAAAAGTTTCTAAATTACTCAGATTTATGCATATATTTTATTACAAATTTACACAACCTTAAAGAACTATTAGTAAAAAATAATTTTAAAATTAAAAATTAAGTAGTTTAATTTGATCTGTAAATGTCATTTAGTCCCAGGTATTTAAATTAAATGTTCACTAAATTTTATGTCGACCATATTAATGTAGCACTTTTAAGTGTAGAGTGCATATATTAGATAACATAACTTTGAAATTAGATCTTGTCTCTTCTGTTATTGGTGAGAAAAGCTCTTTGAGTAGGAAACTATTCAAACATTTCCCCAATTCTGTGCTAATGGCCTTTCCATAATTTCGTTGACATTTTCTCTGACACTTTGAAATCAAATCTAAGTCTCATTATCGTAAGCATGAATTGCATTAACTAATCAAAACCCTCAGGCACACTCTGTCTCTAACCTTAGTATCCTAATGCATCCTCAATTTTTCACTCAGGGCAATCTATAATGCGATTTCAATGGATTTCGATTTTTCTTTTTCTTTAGGTAGAAAAGAATTAGTATTTATAGTTCAAATGATTGTAAAAATCTTTTATAAAACTTACATGACATTTTGCTCTGAATATTTAGCATTATATTTTCACTTTGAGTTACGAATTTAACTATTATTTAATCTCATATGCTGTAACTAATTTTGATATACTTTGGTCGTTAGATATTCTACCTTATATTATAAATGAAAATATAAAATATAAATACACCCTTTCTTAATTTTTATTAAACAAAATAGTTAAAAAATCCTAAATTATTTAATAAACGTCTATTTTACATTTAATAAAATTCCAAAAAGTAATATTTATTTGCTGAAACTGCTATAAATTAATTTACAAATAATTTTGTATTTGCATATCTTTTAAATATTATAAAAAGTAAAATAATTTACAAATTAGGATTTAAAAATTAATAAGAAATAAAAGTTAATATTTCTTTTAATTTTAAATAAATTTTTATTTAATGATTAATCTAATTTAAAATGCATCCTGGAATAATTTGGTACATATTAGGCGTAAATAAAATATATATGGACATATGTTACTAGGCAGAAATGTGTCTATTCAATATCCAAAGTTTTATAAAATATATTATACAGTGCACATTGATATATCTTTAAAATTGATAACATTATATTATTTTGTGTATAATATTTTAATGCGTATTCAAAGCTTCTTAATAATAGATAATTTTATTTAATTATTTTAAAATTTATATTAATAATGTATAATAACAAATATAAATAATTGTATATTTTTAGAAAATGTAAAGATAGAAAGGATATATTTTTAAAATTTAATAAAAATGATTTTCCAGAAACCACATCAGTGCTTCATAAAATTCTTCTTATATATTGAAATGGTTTTTAAAAATATAAAATTTATAAGTGAAATTATAATATGCTTATAGAACTATGTGCAAGTTATAATGGTATTTTTTTTTTAATTTAAACAACACAATACATTACATATAAAAAATTAGGTACTTGTGAAGACATTAATACTATAAATAAAATTGTTTAGTTTTTTATCGGTAATCATGAAGCTCATATGCTAACCATTATAAATATAATCTATCTCTACATAATAATAGTTATATTATAACATTAAAATTGTGGAATTACAAGTTACATTTTTTAATTAAATTTGTGATTCATTTTATATTATTTTCAACAGCATTTATGTTATTTGATTTTTTAAAAGTTTCTTTTAAATAACTAAGCTGTAAACTTTACGACCACAAAATAAATTAAAAGATTAATATTTAATAAATAATAAACTTCATTTGCATATATTTTAAAATGTTTTTTGATTCCATTTAAAAAAGGTTAAAAAAAACCATTTCATTTTATTGCACCAAACTTTTATTACTTAAAAAAACATTATAAAAGAATGCAATCCAAGCAAATTATTCTAATTAATAAGGATTATGAATAATAACTATTCATTTTGCTGAACACTAAAGTTTCTTTCTTGCTTATGCAAACGTCCCATTCAATACAACGAAAAGATTATTTCATCAAATATTCTATTTTAATCTGCTAAATCTCACAATTTTCTGCTTTTAAAAGTAAAAAACATAGCCAAATAATGGCCAGAAAACTGGATCATTTAACCCTCTTTATGGCTAACTTACTTTCTAATCACACAAAATGCAATTAAAAAAAAACTACTTTCCAACAGTCGATACTTTAAAAATTAATCGTAATTTATAAAAGAATCATTTCATGTTGTTAATAACATTCTTTTTTTTCTATAAATAAGACCATCGGTATTATCTGTTGACAGTATTTCAGCTCTCCTTTCATATTTAATTAGAAATAAATGTAAATTTATTACCCTTATCAGAGTATCGTGGTTTATTAAGAAAATACTTCCAGAACGTTAATTAAAAACAATGAGGGAAGTGTTGCCCTTTGAAAAAAATAAAACTTTGCCAAAACCTAATTATTTTTCATTTCCTGTAACAGGGACTTTTATTTACCAACTAAGCTTATTTTTAATGCCTCGTTCCTGAATTAATTTAATCCCAAATAACACAAAATACTTTTTAAAAGCCTTTTAGATGTGCCATTGAGTTAAAGACAGAAAAAATTTAAAGTATTTTTCAATGAAAAAATAGCTGAGTCAATACCTTTAATTTATAATAAATTGATGATATTGCTTTAATGTTAAAAATATTTTGAAAAAAGACCGAGTTTTTTTTTTTATCTGACTTATCACTGTTTATTTATCTTTTCTGGTTACACTGTAGGCTTTTTAATTTAACTTGCGTAATATATGTTTCTTAAATGTAGCTCATTATGATATAAAATTTTATTTTTTTGGAGAAATAAAGATTTTATTTTGTATCCTAGTGACATCAGTAAAATGACTATTGCTCTAAGCATTTTTAGAAAGGTTTTCAATAAAAATAAACTTAATAAGTGGATGATTAAAATTTACATAAACAAAAAAAAATCATAAAACAATATCCATTAAATTTTAATTTATTAAATGAAGCTAATCTAATAAAAAATATATATTATTTGTAAAGTTTTTAGACATTTTTAAACCTATGAAATAAATAAACTTGTAACAAAAATCATATAAGACTTTCTTGATGCATTTGCTTGATTTAAAGTAATAAATAGGAAGACACTTTTCTGTATTATTAATATAATTAGGTAAACTATGTTATGCTTCAAATATAAACGAATTTCATTGTTCAATTTCAGTTATAGTAGGTTAGTTTTTCTAACTATAAATATTAATGATGGTGTTAAGAATAATCAAATGTTTAATAATATTTAAAGTGCAAGTGTTCATTACTTTTATGTTGTTTTCATTTATGTTATTAAAATATAAAAAAAATGTTCTTATACATTGATAAATGCTTTGAATAAATAATTAAATGGGAAGAAATGATTTGTTGCTTTTGTATTTTTAAAGCAAAATATACTTTTCTATAGGACTTTTAATTCGTGGAGAATATTAGAATATAAATTGTGTTATGTATAGATGTAGATGAAATATTTGTAAATATCAAAAAATTATTTTTCAGTGAATTATTAATTAATTTTTAAATTTAAAATACTGATTAAATTATTACTTAAAACAGAAAAACTCTAGAATTTCTTCTCCTATGATAGCTATTTTTACATTTTTACAAGTGAAACAATAGTATTGTTGAAACAATTGTCATTTTTATCATGTAAGTTGTAAAACTTAAATTAAATAAGTAATTATATGCTAAATGTAAAAATGCTTACATAAATATTTATTTTAGTATAAAAAGAAAATTTGAAAGAAATTCAGGTTTTTCATTTAAACTTATATGATTATTGATCAAAAGCGTATCATATATTATATTTCAATCACGTTTTGTGTGGGTTCCATGCAAAGACATTTTAAGAAATGTAATAGAACACTTTGATATACATTTCGATACCTATCTATATACATACCACTAGAAAAGGAAATAAATTACAACATTTTAACTATTTGCATTAAACAACCTGCATTCTTAGGGGGTAAGTAGCGTATTATTTTAAGATAAATAACTTTCCAATGTCAATATATTATACTCAAAATATTTTGTATTAATACTTTAATATTTTTACATGACTAAATCTTAAATTTAAAGATCTTTAAATATTATTAAAGTTAATTTACTCCTCTTAATTAGTTTGAATATTTCTCAATGTGTTTTTAAGAAAGAAGGAGTACATAATAAAATTCAGCAGATTTATTTGATTTATCTTATACTTTTAAAATCTTGAAGTTAAAAGTAAAAGATAAATAAAAAGGTCTCCATATTTCAAACTAAAAGAAAGGCAAAGCATTCCCAAAATAGTGCATTAGACATTTTTCATTGTTGATTTTTTAACTTTCTCAATACAAAACTTTTATTGCCTAAAAAAGCATATTTTTTGGATTAAATATTGCTAATGAGTTTACTTAACTTTTCTGTTTTGTAAATGTATTTTTCAATATATTCGTATATTTATTAAATATATTCCCTAAGCACATGAAATTTTTATTTTACTTAGTTTCAAAGAAATTTGTTACATTAAATGTTTAATTTCATTTCATTAAAAATCAATAACAATGTGCTATGTTGAAAAGTTTTAAATATTTTTAAAAATATATTTTGTATTTATTAGTTTTTAAAAGAAAAAAAATTCAGTTTAAAATCTCAAAAAAATATTTTTTCATAATTGATTATTTTTTATTATTTTAAAATTTAATGTATTTCTTAATTTCACAGGAGAACATCATAATTAATATTTAAGTTTTTAATAAACTTCTGTATCTAAGTTTTTCTTACATAAATATTTTTAAATTTGAGCATCTTATTATTTGTTAGCACATAATTCTGCTAGACTAATGGATACAATAATAAAAGTAATTTGGAGTTGTGCATGCATGTAATGAACAAGAATATTGTATTAATATTTCACAGTACATTTGTACCAAACTAGCTAAAATACACATTCTCTTTTAAATAAATAAATTTATATTTAACTACACATAACTATATAAAGGATTTTACTGGTAAAAAATATTTTGCATGATTAAATTTAAATTTTTTCTACATCGAATATTTCCTAAAAAGTTTTATGGCATCTGTAAGCTTCGGAACCATGAAAAGCGTAAATGATATTGCGGTGTAAAATCAATTGGTTATCAATGAGATAATTTTTTCTGATTCTAAAAGCCAACTTTTCATTTTTAAAAATAGTGTATATTAATTAGTAAAAAATGCGCTAGATTATTTTTTACAATGAAATCTTTGATATAAAAGCATTTTCAATATTATAAAATGTATACAGTATTTGATTGGAAATAAAAATTTAATAATAGAGAATTCATTAAAAATGATTAATAATTAAGTAGACCAACATCTTCTGTTAATGATCAACATATCAATCAAGTCAAAAATTGATACATGATAATCGTTTTTTGATTGTAAAATACATTACCCTGTTCAACAAGTTCTTATTTAAATATTTCCTGTTAAGCAATCCTAAATACAATATTCAAAATTAAAATGAGTGGCATCTTGAGTTTTTACAAAACTTTTAATGTCAAAAATCACTAAGTGCTAATATTACTTAACAAACGCTCATAGAATGCGATCTTTTTTTTTCGAAAATATGAAAGATAATGGAACTTGAACCAATATTTTTGACTCAGACATTTATAAACAAGCTGTGAATGATGACGCAAGGAAAAAAATTTTCTAAAATCATACATCAAAGTTTCTTAAAAATCAAAGTAATATTGACTTCTTTGATTATTAAAGTGTTGAATTACCAGATCCCAATGATTAATTAGACGTCCAATATTATTTGTTTTACCTGGATTCTGTACAAACATCTAGAAAATTGACTTAAAAGTTTCGATGAAACTACAATATTTTACTGAATGATAATGCTCCTACTTACACTTCAATTATTGATATATATTTTTTTCTAAAACTTGCAATTAGTAATTTTTCCAGAACTTTCAACAACTTTCAAAAATTGCGTTTTGCTGACTTGGTATGATGTCATCTTTTAATATTTCCTTAGGTTAAAATTATCTCTTTATGGTCATTGGTTAGAGCGCATTTATTGAAAACAAAAAAAATCGCATCTAATTTTGAAGCGATTCGCATCATATAGCAAAAGCGGCATTGAAGTTGGATAAGAGAATGTTATAACTAATTAAGTAAATAGTAGAGAAAGAATTTATATTATTTATCTCATGAAACAATTCCCAGTTCTTTTAATAATGTTAAGCAAAAAAAATAATAAAAAATAAATATGTCATTTTATGTAACATAGAGTGTGATGACAAGTCACATTGGTAAACCGTAAAGTTTTACGAAAGATAACAAGGAATTTTAATGTTGTAAATCATTTAAAATTTAAGGAAAGTAGCTTAAACAATTAAGAACTATAAATAAATAATAAGAAATTAATAAATATTTAAATAGAAAATAGTTAAATAATAAACCATTTTATCATTAATTTAAGTTTAAGATTCATTTGACACTGTTACATATAACTTTAAATAATAAAACACAAATTTACTGACAAATTATAGAATCTATAATATCTGATTAAAACACTAAAGTAAAACATAATATATAAGGGAAAAAATATTCTGAGTTACCAATTTAGATTTAAGCTGTCTGTTATTGAAAAAGAATATTTAGAATAATTTTGAGTATGATCAAAAATTATCTCACCAATGAATTTTTTTTCGTGAATCAAGCTTAAACGCAAAAGATTTGAAAGCAAATAAATATAGACAAATTTTACAGATAACCAAATTAATTTGAAACATTGAAACACTAGATAATCTTTCCTGTAATATTTACCTTCATTATGTTGAAATTTGAATAAAATTTAAAAAATGTATTAACTGAAAACAACAAATACACTCAGCATAACAGAATTTATAAGATCTAATAATTATAATATTACTTTGAAAGAATTGCAACTTATTAACCATATTTTTGATATAATATGCATAAATTTTATGTCATTCTTAACTATTTAAATGAAGGTACTAATTAGTTATAACAAGTCACCTATTTCTAGGGGTTCATTTTTTCTTCTGTATCGATTAGTTTATGTAAGTAATCATACGAAGAGGAGAAATAAATATTTTCTTTCTTTTATTTTATATATATATATATATATATATATATATATATATATATATATATATATATATATATATAAACTTTTGCTAAATTTATCATAATCATGGATTTGATTGGAACCAAATGGGATGAAACATTTATTTCCCCAAGGAATCTTCTTGCCTCCAAAGCTTATTCAACAAGTAATATCTTCTATTAGAGATTTAGATATTTTGTCTAACACATTGTCCATAGGTCTAAAATTGTCCCAATACTAATATAAATAACCTTTTGTGAACATTCATTTATTAAAAGTTTCTTGAGATTTTTGTTTTTAAATTTTATAAGCTATAATCGTGTAATATGAATGTAATATATAAAAAGTACGCTTCATGCAAAAAAAAACTGAACAGAATTTTCCTAGTTTGGTAAAAAGTAACAAGAATCAAATATTTCGTAAAAATTATAACATATAATTTAATGAATTGTATTGGTAATTAAAATTTCTGAATTAAAAAATGTTAATAACTATGAACGTAATAATGTATGAATATTTTATTCTTAAAATATATTAATTTAATATTTTTAAATGATGAATCAAGTATGTATGAATGACTTGCTTTCATTATAGTTAATTTTTTTAGTATGTAAACCCGAATATAGTGTAGGTTTCAAATATTTCATTATTTCAGTTATTAAATAATGGTAAAATATTTATTACAATTTAAATAGGACTGTAATATTTTATGTAAGGAAATTATTTATCTTTTAATGTCATCAAATATTGCAATGGTGTTGTAAATCAATTAATTGATTCAATTCTTCATATTTATATTTTTCAAAAATATAAAAATAATCATTATTTAGTAATTTCTCTTAAAATGAAACATTTATTTAAAATTTAAAATATTAATCATCAATCTTATCAAAAAATATCTTTATTATTTACAACGAAGAATAACAATGGAAAACTTTTATTGAATAGACTTTTATCCTTCAATATTATACAAATTGAATTTCCTGGATTTTAGATCATAATTGATTTGGATAGTGTATTTAATAAAATTATTGATAAGTCAACCTTTCATTTTAATATGTATATACTTAAATCAAATCATTAAATCCATGATTACTCGCCTTAATTACATTACTTTTTTATTAAAGATTACCTTACAAAAATATATTCACTTATCTAATATTCATCATGCATTTTCATAGCGATCATCCTGTATTGAAATGAGTTTCGATATAAGAAGAAAAAAACATTTTATCTTATTTAACGACATTCAAGCGAACACATTTCTCAGTTTATGATATATTTTACCTTTCATGCCAATGATAGTGAATCAAGTGAAATGCATTCCTTTTCCTACTTCTCTCCTGTTTTCTTTCGATAAAATTTTATAGTTTGCTGTTGTGTCGTAAAGGAACAATGAACGATTCAAAAGCTGATCCAGATGAATAACTTTTCGTATCTTTTTTTAAAACTCATCAGAAGAAAATAGATTTGGAACATATTATAATATATTAAGGCATTAAAGGTTTGATGTAAACGCGTCAGGGAATTTCAAAAGAGAGCCATTAAAATAAGGTTTGGCATCCATAATGGGTAATTAAAAAGATACTTCTGTATCAGTGAAAGCGATGTGCAAAGCTTTATGTGAGACATTAAATGCTTTCCATGGTTTTTGGTTGCGAGGCATAAAATTCTTTCGAAAAGGAATTTTTCTTTTATGACAATATAATGTTTTTAAATACCTGCGTTAAAGTATGAGATGTATGATGGGTATAATGATTTTAATTTATAAGGAAGTTAGCATAGTTAAGCAATGTATACAAGAATAATTAAAATGCAATAATTTTTATTAATCAAAATGTTAAATCTTTCTCGATCTTTTAGGTAAAACTTTATAAAAATAAAATTTTATAAATTTTATTTATTAAAATAAAATTTTATAAATTTTATTTATTAAAATAAAATTT
>JAPDSC010111782.1:0-19049 GCA_026290005.1 Latrodectus geometricus | reverse complement strand
AGTGGCTATGTGCTTTAAATATTGATGGTTGTGCTTGAATGTTTAGAACTTTAATTCGTTTCATTAAACTTTCAGGAAATGCTGTAATATTTGATGTTATTATTCCAGGAGGGAAAAACTGTTCGATTGGATCGCGATTTTATATATATATATATATATATACACTACTGGCCATTAAAAATGCTACACCAGGAAGAAATGTAGATAACAAAAAGATATTTATTGGACAAATATATTATACTAGAAATAAAAAACGATTAAATTTTCAAAAAATTTGGCTGGATAGATCTTCAGAAATCAGTACCCAGAGCAACCACCTCTGGCAGTAATAACAGCAGTTATACTGTCAGAGTTGGGCATTGAGTCAAACAGAGATTGGATTGTATGTACAGGTACAGATGCCCATGCAGCTTCAACACCA
This sequence comes from Latrodectus geometricus, assembly GCA_026290005.1. NCBI lineage: Eukaryota > Metazoa > Arthropoda > Arachnida > Araneae > Theridiidae > Latrodectus > Latrodectus geometricus. The sequence goes on along the minus strand of JAPDSC010111782.1, from coordinate 18,628 downwards.
TGCAACAGTTCCTCAACCGTAGTGACTGACGTTTGGTGACGAGCCAGTCGCTCGGTAACCATTGACCAGACATTTCCTATTGGTGAAAGATCTGGAGAACGTACTGGCCAGGGCAACATCCGAAGATGTTCCGTATCAAGGAAGGTCCGTACAATACCGGGAACATGCGGTCGGGCATTATCCTGCTGAAAGATAGGGTTTAGCAGGGCTCGAATAAAGGGTAGAGCCACGAGTCCTAACACACCAGAAAAGTAAAGTGCTCTGTTCAAAGCACCGTCAATGCGAACAAGAGATGACCGAGGCATGTATCCAAAGGCAACCCATACCATCACGTCAGGTGATGGGCCAGTATGACGATGACGAAAGCACGCTGCCAGTGTGCGTTCACATCATGATGCTGTACACAGAACCTGGATTCATCTGAAAAGATGACGTCACACCATTTGTGCGCCCAGGTTCGTCGTTGATCACACCATTAAAGGCGCTCTTGTCTATGACGCACCGTCAAGGGAAGCCGCAGCCATGGTCTCCTAGCTGAGAGTCCATGCTGCTGCAAACGTCGTCGAACTGTTCGTGCAGACACTTGTTGTCTTCCAAACGACCCCGTTTCTTGACTCACGGCTCGTGACGTGGTTGCACGATCCATTAAGGCCATGCGGATAATATGCCTCTATTCTCGGCTGCTAGTGATAGGTGGCCGTTGAGATCCCGCATGGCGCTCTGTATTACCGTCCTGAACCCATTGATTCCATATTCTGCTAACAGTCATTGGATCTCGATCGACACGAGCAGCAATACTGTGATAAGATAAACCGCAATCCCGGTACGCTACAATTCGACCTTTATCAAAGTCAGAAACGTGCTGGTACGCATTTCTCCTTCTTACACGAAGCATCACAAAATCCTTTCACCAGGCAACAACGTTCAAATGCAATTTGTGTATAAGAAACCGGCTGAACAATTTCCTCATTTAAACACAATGTAGGTGTCGCTACTGGCGCCTGATTTGTCTGAATGCGCTGAAAAGCCAATCATTTGCATATCACAGCACCTTCTTCCTTTAGTATAAATTTCACGTCTGTAGCATGTCACTTTCTTGGTGTAGCAATTTTAATGGCCAGTAGTATATATATATATATATGTTCCAAATGAATTGAAATAGTAATTTAAAGTAACAAAAATAATGTATATTTAAATAATTTTTAGCATTTACTCAATAGATGTAACTTGCAAAATAAAATTATCAAACTTCATTACATGATTTTAATTTTGTACAATAGTTTATGTTGGAATTTAAAACTGGCACATCAAGAAGACACAGCTGGGAAGCTCATATAAATGAGATGGCTGTAGTGAATTTTAAATTGCGTTTAAATGAAAATAATTTACAAACTATTTATCATACACAAATTGTATTTAAATGTGTTGAATAATTGTGATGTTTCATGAAAGAAAACATGGTCATTAGCATTTCTGAATTTATTGGAAGTCACTTCTTGCAACCAAGCAGTGTAGAAGTTATAAAAATTCTTAATTTATCTGAATTTATGAGAAATATAATAATGCAGCCCCTACAAGTTTGTGAGTTTATCATATCACAGTATCTCTTCTTGCATCTGTCTGGATCATAAGTTTCTTTCTAGGATATTGACTCAATGGATTCAGAATAATCATACGAAACACTGTGATGAATCTCATCAGTCCTTTCCCTATGAGAGGAAAATATATACATTGTATTGCTTTGGTTTTGTAATGCTTTTAATGGAATATACATTACAGTTGCAAGCAATGATTGAAGAAATTATGCCTTTAACAAAACTATAGTCTGTACAAACGGTTCAACAACATTAGCAACAGTTGGGACTTTAAACTTGGAGTCTATATTTTATACCATCTTTAATACTTGATTTTTGTTTCACAGGAGTGATTTCCTTGATTTAATTTAGGAATGAACCTGTATGCAGAAATGGCATGGTATCGTCCGTTTCGACACAACCCAAATCAGTTGATAGTTTTAAAAGGCAACATTTGTAGAAGTTTCATGGTTAATCCTCATTGTTAGTGTGCATCAAACATCGTTATACAAGTACATCTGTGAGAAGATGTTATATAGTGACACTGGATGCGTGTGTTAATCATCTTTAGTTTTCTTGGAAGTCGTTTCTACTTCTTGTCTTGTAATAAAACCCATGTTTGTAATTTTTATTCGAATCAAGCGAAATTTTACGTTTCTGCAAACATGGCTCAGTTACATGTTCTTAGTGTTGCATGGTTCTATCTTGTATAGAACATTTTTAGATGCTGCTCATTCCAGTAAATTCTTCGATTCTCTCAAAAATGTAATACGTCTATATGTTTTGGGCAAGAGATAATCTCATCACCATACACCAATTACTACGGTCCATGAATTATGCTATATTTTTGAAGTTGCACATTTTCTTCACAGTGATGCCATCATATAGTTTGTTTATATGTCATCACCGTGTATGCCATATAAATTTTTTTGATAACTCTCAAGTGTAAAAGTGTTGCTGTTGCTTGTAGATGTGGTTGTTCTAAGCACTGATCTCTCAGTATTTATTACTCCAAGTTTTTTTAAAATTAAATTATATTTCCAATACAATAGATTTGACCAATAAAACACATCTTGTTATTTACGAAGCAATTTCAATAGATAGTAGGTTTCTAAATTCTTACTTTTATAAAATTTAAACATTGGTAACATTTTCTAATTTTTCTTAGCTATGAATTATAATAAGAATATTCTATTTGACTTACAATGGATACTTAATTAAAAGTTGTCTTTAAAATTTCAATACGGATTTTAGTGAATCATAAATTTCTTTCAAACCTTTCATTGCGGTACGATGAAAAAAAGAAATATTTTACTTTTGTAAGCAAAAAGATTTGTTGAAATAATTCTTTTAAAAAGTAGTAATTCTCTTTAACCATTTTTAACTCTTATTACATTATTTTTCGCCACCTCCTTTTATAGTTCTGCCAGTTGACAACATTGCGTGACCTTTGAATAGGCAGAGAAATGAAATTAATTTTTCTTTTAAATATTTAAAACAGATTTTAAGATATGCGTGACATTACACTTAAAATGTATAACTTAAAGTAAATTAATCTTAAAGTAAATATAAAATAATTATTTGTTGAGTAAAAAGGAAAGTACATTTTAAGCAGTTTTTATTTGAATAAATAGCTAAATGTGTTAATGACAAGATTCATTAATTTAAATTCATGAAGTATACAAAAATACTATCAATGCTTTCTTTCTTCTCTGTATGAGGCTTCAACTAATAAAAAGAAGCATTCGCTTTAATTATATTTTCATCAGTCCCTTGCTACAAAATAAATTCTTTGCTCATAAGAATATTAATTTGAATTGATTCACCATTTTAATAAATCTATTTATAATTATTATCTTCATTTTATGATGATATTTGACAAGTCTTAATAGGATGGACATTTAATTTTATTCGTTAGAATAAAGTAAAAGTAAACATATTATTATACGATTTTATTTACGCTGAAAGAGCACACTTACAACCAACGGACTAATAAAAACAGTAATTAAATAAAAAAAAAAAAAAGAAATTCATTCTACTATCATTTTATACATATATATTGCTTAAATTCTTAGAAAAACTGTTTTTTTTTTAATTTTTGCATATTATGTAATATTACATTATGCAATCAACTGAAAACCATTGAAGTTTTAAAGCAAGAAACTGCTTAATTGATTTCAATAATCAATATCTTTAGATATGTAATAATTGTCTTAATTTTAAACGGGTTAAATTTCTGAATAGAGTAAATTGAGCATAATTTTAATTTATTAGTTTACTTAATAAAAAATAATATTTTAGTATTTTTTAGTTAAATTAATAAAAAATGTTATTGTTTCCAGTCCTTGGCTATTGGGATTTTAACCTTTCTACTGTACAATGGGTGGAAGTACCGTCTTCTTCTATATAGTATGGTGATTAGAGCGCAATGGATGAAAATGCGCTTTAGGTCCCCTACTTGGCGAGTTTTCAAAATCACACATGACATGGCGAAATTTCGACCGCTATTTCAAAGTGAATCTTAATTAGCGACCAATGAAAAGGCTAAAACAAAAGAGTAATTAATGAGCATGCGCGAAAAAGAACATCAAATTCGCAAGTTGGCGAAGTAGGGAACCTAATGCGCAAATTAGCTGCGTAATGCTTTCGTGGCTTCGAAAGTATTTTGGGTTTTGTAATTTTGAAGCAGAGACTAAACATAAGACCGCCAGCCAATGCCTACCACCCAGAAAAGTAAACTTTTGCATAAAGGAATTTATAACAACGAATTATTTCATATGCTTCATCCTCCACTTATAAACACGACAGATCTTTATTTTGTTTAGGATTCGAACTCATTACCTTCCGATAACGACTCCTAGCCAACCAGTCTGTCATGGCATTTCATATAAAATGCAAAAACATTTTGAATATCATCCGGTTAGTATTTATTTCCATAGCTATATAATCTTATAAATTTATCATTTATAATATTTTTTAATTAATTACACAACACTTATGTAAAATGTTTAGTTAAAATGAATAATTAAAATTTATTTAAAAAAAATCGTATAACAAAGAAATTCACAATGTGAAATAACGTTATGACAGATTTAGCCTCTTAAAAAAATTCTATTACAATATAAACGAAAATACAAACTGCGTGGATAAAATATTGGACAAAGTATCTCAAAATGACATTAATTCCACTGTCTAAAAATTTCGTATTTAATCAAAAATTAAAAACAAAACATAAATTAGTAATATTTTAATGTTCCACTTTCATTTAAAACATTTTTGTATTAACTATAACAAGATCTTGGTTAATATTTTGTTCAAGATATAATTCTGTTGTATTTTTCATACCCATTTAAATGGATGGTTAACTTAGTTCTTCCGTAATCAGCAAGGTCAGTACCAAGACAAATTAAAAAAAACTTGTTGCAATATATATTTAATTTATGTCATGAAAATTTATTAAAACTATTTACTTTTTAATAAAAATAATAAAATATATTTGCAACTTATTATAAATTATTATAATAAAAATTTCTCAATGTATTTTCAATATGTTGGCTGAATACATTTATTCATTATAATATCAATTTAGAATGATAATAAATCTGAATTAATACATTTTTGCAATAATTTACTTTGACAAATTAAATTGAAAATTACAATTTTTTTTTTGTTTAGAGAACGAATGTTTTGTACATATAACTGGGAACTTTAACAGTGATATGTTATCGTATATTTATACTCGAGAAATACATTTATAACTTCATTTGTAGGTGAAACATTTATGCAAATGAGTTTAAAAATTGTTATAATATACCGGGTGAAATACATACTACAAAAACAAATATTTTTATTATGTTTCTCAGATTTGAATGCAAAAATGTTTGTACCTGGGAATAAAAATTTAAAATAGCACGTTTAACTAAAATAATGAAAAACACATTCCAATATATTAGTTTGGGGAAAAAGTAATCCATTATTTTTACGGTAGACGTCTGTAGTAATCGATGTCTCGTGAGGTATCTATCAAACAATTTCAGATTTACGCTCGTTGGAAAGCTGACATTTGACAGTAAAATATCCTCTTGCGGTTTTTTGTTTGATTAATTCAGTTACGAGTACAAGGTTTGAAAAATGGAAGACAACAAACGGAAAATTTGATACATTTTCGTTTTTCTCTTGTAACGGCGAAAAAGATAGCCGGTTGGCTAAAATTGTGAAAGGTGTTAATCATCCTATATAAGACTGTACCAACCGGTTACGTTCAATTTTTGTTTCGTCGATTCCGTTCGGGTATTTTTGATGTTAGAGATGCACCTCGTATGTGGATATAGCATCGTCGAAAATGTCTATAAAATATCAAAAATGATTGAAGTTAGCCGCAAGTCAGCAGTCGTAACGCGCAAGACCTAAAAATCTACATAAAAACTGTTTTAAACCTTTTTACAAAGCGAATCTGAAAGAAGTTACAAAAAGTTCGCATAAAAATAATAGATTTCTTTTTCCCCAGCCTTATATAAACTATGCGTGGAAAATTACGATGGGATTCTTTTAATTCCGAAAAGAGATTAATTCAAATGGATATGTGCTGTAATTTTACTTTTGTGGTTTTGCGAGTAAATTCTATGGTCAACGTATTTATGCTCTGTATACCATTCATTGTGACTCCAATTTTTTGTAGATATTCCGAGTTGTTAGAACTTAAAATTTATACACGTGCAGATGAGATAAGCTGCAGAAGATATTGTTTAGTTATTTTAATTTACTGTTGTGATATCCCATTTCACACGTGCAGACAGTTCAATGTTAATGTATTATCCGTTTGCTATCATTTCATTAAAAAAAATTATACAATTAATAATGTATTTTGTCATTTTGATGAATAACTTAAAATTATTTTCGAACATACATGCTTATCAGTATGTATGTGAGTAAGCGAACATACGTACTTGAAAATAACTTTCTTCTTTAAAGTTTTATAAAAAGTCATTTTTTCTACTTTGTTTGAGGTACTTCCAAAGCATCCGTTTTAAATACATTAACCACTTCTTTGTGTGTTGAAAAGCATAGATACGTAATTTATTCACGTTCTGTGGATAAAAATAGTCATTGAATACAATATCCAAAACTGTATGGTGTGTGACCCACGATTTCAATATCTGTCTTATCAAGAAGTTCTTACTATGACCAATGTGCGACATGTCACATTGTCATAATAAAGAATGATTACCCTTTTACAAATTTTAGCTTTTTACAATTTTCTCCAATAACTTCTCCAATAAGAAAATAATGGATTTCTTTTTCCCCAAACTAATATTTATACAATGCATCAATTTTAATTTCAAAATATTGTATTTTACTTGTATTGAGATAACATCTTGAGAAACATGAAATAAAAATTCTTTAAAAAATTGATTATTGCAATTAAGGAAGATGTTATATAAGGCATATTACAAATTTCACGAAGTTATTTACGCAATCCTATCAGTCTAAGCAAAGAAAATAATTTTAAGTTATAATTTATAACTAAACATTTCAATTTAAACATCTATATTGCGAATCCCTATATCTTACTTATTTCTTAATTATTTTTAAGAATCTTTGATAGAAACCTAATGAAAAAAAATTCATTAAATAGTTTTGGTTTTGTTCAATAGATAGAAAAAGTTTGAATTAGCCTATAAATGCTTGAGTTTAAATTAATAATAATGTCTTATATAAATAAATTTTTAATAACATAATTATAATAAATTAACATCTTAACATATTAATTTGTATAATAATAATATTACAAATATATATATTATGACGAATTATAATTTATTTTAGAATATAGTCACACCTTAAAGATCTGTATAAGCAAATGTTTATTATAGTTTATAGTGAAATATTGAAGGTAGGAAAAATTGTTTTATAACACTTATTTATTTTTTTATCCAAATTATTTTTTTTATTCATTCTTAATTGTGTGTTTTTACTCGTTTAGTACTTTGCAATATTTCAGACTTTTAAATCCTGTGTTTCTTAAATATTTAAAAGTTTGTAAACCTTCATATAATAATTTAAAATGTCATTTCTTTTTTAAAGTAATTTTAATAAAATATTATGAAAGCATAAAAGGATAATTTAATAAAAGCATTTTAATATTTATAAAATTTTTAACAAATAAAATATAAGACACACTCCGAGAAGTATTCATCAAATTTAGCTTTGAGTTTATGTATTTCTCTGTTCTCTATATTTATTTCTTTAGTAGATTTAATTCCTTAGATTTGCATTTTTAATGGATTTAATATAATTCTTGAAATATTTATTTTTTATTTTGTAAAATACTGTTTTTTTAATGTGTAAATTCATTATTTTGATAAACTTGTATTGTCTTAAAATTTGACTACTTTTGCAATTTCTAGTGTTTTACAAAGAAAATAAATTGTAAATTTTGTTATATTAAATTATAATTTATTTCCTTTATAATTTATATAAAACCGTTTGTATTTTTCCACGCTAAATAATTCATAAAATACTAATATTCGAACAGGTGGTGAAACTAAATGTTAACTTCATAACTCCTTGAAAAGAAAATTGAAACTGTACGTTATTATTTACATATAAAATATTTTAGGGGAGAGGGGATTTTTTATAATTTATAAAAACCTTTATTAATGTATGCATTTTAGTATATTCTATCCCCATACATAAAATAATTATTTGATCTATAGTGGTAATTTTGAAATTTTTTATTATAAAAGTATGATGCAAATTTTTTATTATAAAAGTATATTGTAAGAAGTCTTGTGAAATTTATCTTTATTAAATAAACTGTATATACCTGCACAAATTAAATCTTTCTCATTAAAATACATGAGTGCTTATACTATGAATTAATGGTTTTACACAGATTTTAACTCCCATACTGCCCACATTACCACAACAGCAATCAATAAATATTTTGGATGCATATGGTAAATACATACTCATCAATAATGATGAATTGGGCTATAGTATCCTGTATCGGTTAGAAACGTAGAACGTTGCTGTCATGTCGAGAACTATTCTGGGATTAAATATTATGTGACGTTACCATGCAAATAGTTAACGTCTGTGCACTGCAGAAGACAACAGAATTCAATTTATAAGTTTTATGATATTATTACGTCACAGAAGGACCACAAAGTTTTCTGGGATAGAATCCTAAAAAATTTCTAAAGTTACAATAAAATTAAATCACTAATTCAAGTGTAGGAATAATCTCTTTTTGTGATTAACCTAAGTATCAGAGCACGTTAATATTGAAAAAGCCAATAAATACGCTCCATTGAGTCTACAGTATAGTTATGTCAATAACTCATTACATCTTCATCTTTTATGGGTTATTTTGGTCAAAAATCAGTAATTAATTATTTATTTACATGAAATGAATCTTTAAAATATGATTTGTAATAAATTAATGATTGGTAATTAATAAATTATTAAATTTCTTTTAATTTTATACTATTTTGTTTTTTTGATTTCCAAATTCTCCAAAACAATTCAGTTGCATCTTTTAAGAAATTAACAAAGATATATTCATATTTATTGGAAACGAACATTTTTGTGCTAGGTTTACTTGGATAAGTGTATATTTTTATTAAACTTAACTTGTGGGAACAGGTGACAGATTTCATAAAACTATTGCCCTTTTTTTTATAAAATTGCGATATGATTTTATATAGAATCTTAACAGAAAGTTTTTTTTTGCATAAGATAATTTAAGTCTATAAACAACAGAAACAGGAATCAAGGATGGGAACAAACAATAATTTCCAACTGCATTTAACACTACTGGACATTAAAATTGCTACACCAAGAAGAAATGCAGATAACAAAATGATATTTATTGGACAAATATATTATACTAGAAATAACAAGTGATAAAATTTTCAAAAAATTTGCCGGGATAGATCCTGAGAAATCAGTACCCAGAACAACCACTTCTGGCAGTAATAACAGCAGTTATATGCCAGGGCATTGAGTCAAACAAAGATTGGATTGCATGTACAGGTACAGATGCCCATTCAGCTTCAACACGATGCCGCAGTTCATCAACCGTAGTGACTGGCGTTTGGTGACGAGCCAGTCGCTCGGCAACCATTGACCAGACGTTTTCTATTGGTGAAAGATCTGGAGAACGTGCTGCTGAACATGTGAGTGATCTGGCAGGTGAAAGATCTGGCAACAGCCGAACATGTTCTGTATCAAGGAAGGTCCGTACAATATCGGTAACATCCGGTCGGCCATTATCTTGCTGAAACGTAGGGTTTCGCAGGGCTCGAATAAAGGGTCGACCTTTATCAAAGTCAGAAATGTGCTCTTACGCATTTCTCATTCTTACACGAGGCATCACAACAACTTTTCTCCAGGCAATAACGTGCAAATGCAATTTGTGTATGAGGAACCGACTGAACAATTTCCTCATTTAAACACAATGTAGGTGTCTTTACTGGCGCATGCTTTGTCTGAATGCGCTAAAAAGCAAATCATTTGCATATCACAGCACCTTCTTCCTTTCGTATAAATTTCACGTCTGTAGCATGTCATCTTCTTGGTATAGCAATTTTAATGTCCAGTAGTGTAAACAAAGATAAAAGCATTTGATATTACATATTTGCTTACATTTCTAGCTTTTATTATACTGATATAATTTCAAACAATTACAATTTATTTTAGCTATTTTTTCTGGTTACCATATCAGTTGTGTTATTAACTTTAATTTTATTGAAAGAATTTTTAAATTTTCATTTTAAAAATCGTGACAGAGTATGACAGAAAAAATGAAATATCTTTCAAAATTAATGTAGCACTTTATTGAAACTAAATATGTCTTCGATATACAATAAATACTTTTCTAAAAATTCTATTTTTTTAAATAAAATATATTCATTTAAAGCTTATTCCTGATTTAAAATATAAATGATTGAATATGATTTACCTGATAAAGTAACTAAATTATTTAAAGATAAAGAATTTATGAATGAAAGATAAAGTAACTAATAATGGTAAATTTATTGAAGATAAATGTCCATGAGGACATTTAGTTATTGAACCAAGTTGAGAATCAATGTGACTTTATCGCGTCTATATTTCAATAGCTATTTACGTACAATAAATCTTTATCAATATCCGAAAACTTTAAAAAAAAGTGTACTTAATGTACTCTACAACTTTAGTTATTATTAAAGAACAATTATTTTCCAAAATGTTTCTACTAGGATTCAATTAGTATGCTAAATTTTAAACCATATATGAGATTATATTTAAACAAAATTATGGTTTTTAAAAATAAAATAAGGATTGAAGAACGATTTAATTCGAATTAAGAAGTACTACCTTTAGGCCTATATATATATTCATATCTATGAATCTATACAATATATTATTACAATACATAATTACTTTTGCGAGAAATATACAATATATATAATATATTTCGTAATGAAAAACTTATGATATTTATACATTTTAATACTTAAACATGTTGTTGATAGAGAAAAAAAAGTAAATCTTTATGTAAAATTCTTAAGAGATATAAAAAAGCTTAATATCATAATTCAAAAACTTGGGATACATTCAAATAATTGCAATGTAAAAATTTCAATTGATACTTAAAGCAGTATTGAAGTAATGTTAAAATATATTGTAAATAAGGATAATAAAGTTTCAATGTAGGCATTATGATTATTATAAGCATCTATAATACATGGATCGTAAATATAACAATATGGTGCAATTCGAAATTATAACAATAGTTTTAAGTGTATATAAATTTATACTGCCAATAACTATATTTTGTTAAAGCAACGCACCTCAATCCTTTATCTCAATATGGAGAGCTTTTTTCGATATAAATTCCCCATTTATATTAGTTCATGAGACCAAATATGTAAGTAATTAAATGAAATTTGCTTGTATGTCAAACAAGTAAGTATATTTAATGTTGATAAAGTGTATTTAATGTTGAAAATTGGGACTTTAAAAAACTTTCTTTCAAAACTCTAATTCAATAGACTGACTTGATTTCTTAATGCAGTTGAAGGAGAATCTAGAAACAGCTGTTTTAACAATTTAGGAATATGCTAAAATATATAATATAAATATAATAAGATACATAATAATATATATATTATATGATATTAATATAATGTATGAAATCATAAGGAAAATGATTGCACATATTATTGGAAAATAATCAAAAATATAGGAAAATAGATTTTGGAAGGGGGATAAATATAAACAAGCTTTAGCTTTTCTTCTATCAAACAAGTGCTGGAAAAATTAAGTACAAGTATACTGGCTTAGAAAGATATATTAAACTTCATCTGTTTCATTAATAAAATTGTGTTAAATTTTATTATTTTGGAAATAAACTTGCAAGTAATAGGCATGTTATTTTATTATGGAGGTTATATATTCTCTAAGACTACATTAAAAACTTAATTATTTCCTAACTTGTTATATCTTATAACTATAAGAAGTCTCAAGAGTTCAATTCCATCAACTCTTGAGTAACAATTTATGTGTGTTGCATTTCTAAATTGAAATAAAATTTATCTGTAAGCATACTAAATCAAGCTTACTACATCTACATATAAGCATACTAAATCTGTGTCATCTGGGATTCACTATTTCAATTCGGACAGTTGCATTATGAAACATTTTCTCAGAAGACACAAATTCTATAATATGTGCTATTTTAGGTGTCCTCTATAAGTGACAAACAGTAGTTAACATATATTGAATTTCACAGAAATATTTATATTAATATCAACAATCTATATTTAATGAATACTATCTACGAATTATTTTAGTATTATTATATATCCTTAAGAAATTATTTAAATTAATGTATTTCTAAGAAATGAAAAATCTATGAAAACCAGTATTATTGTTATACTATCGACAAGTTAGTTAAGAATCTTTCTGAATAATATATCCGCAATAATTATGAATAACATGATTTTGTGCTATTAAGATTTTAAAACAATTAAATTATTTACTAAATTATGTAATGTATATAAATATTTTAGAATTTTAAGGTCACGCTATTTTTTAATATAGAAGTTTTTAAGTGTTTTTACATTTATCAATTTAATCGTGAAAGTGAATGCAATACACATAACTAAATATGACACAATTAGAAAAAAACTAATAAATTCAGTATTGTTTAAAAAGCTGCTTATATGAGTGACATCGGATGTGCAATATTTCGGTTTAAAATAAAATATCAAAGAATATAAGTGTAACACAAAAGCTGTAAAATAAATCATAAGACGAGATTTGTTATACATATGAATTTCTAACGGTGGGTACTGGGTAAAATTTACTCTACGCACAACTAGACGGGACTCTGGTACACATTTATATTTACCCAGTGGTCACCTATGAACCAAATCATGGAAGTGAGAAGTATTACCAAAGCCACTCAACCTTAAATTCAAGCAGAATTAGCCGCATTCATTATCTCAAAAGAAAAGGAACGGAAACAGAGAAAGAGAGAGAAGAATATCCAAGTAAACAGATATTCTAACCCGGTACCAGCAGCTTAGGAGTAAGGAACGATAACTACTCAGTCATTGACTTGCTGCGAGCTTTTATGTTAATGAACACAATAATCACAGTTCTTATTGTATTTTTCTAGGTATTTATTGCAATATACAGCCATATGTCAATAAGTGTTTTATATAGTGCTCCCAAACAACTATATATTAGTTTGGGGAAAAAGAAATCCATTATTTTTACGTGATATTTTTGTAACTTCTTTCAGATTCGCTTTGTAAAAAGGTTTAAAACAGTTTTCATGTAGATTTTTAGGTCTTGTGCGAAGTTACGACTGCTGACATGCTGTCAAGTTTGATAATTTTTGATATTTTATAGACATTGCCGACGATGTTGTATCCATGTGATGTGCATCTTTAGCATCCAAATACCCAAACGGAATCGACGAAACCAAAATTGTGCGTAACTGGTTGTTACAGTCATATATAGGACGATAAACACCATTCACAATTTTAGCCACCTGGTTAGCATTTTCGCCATTATAAAAGAAAAACTAAAATGTATCGAATTTTCTGTTTGTTGTCTTCTATTTTTAAAACCTTGTACTCATAACTGAATTAATCAAACAAAAACCGCAAGGGAATATTTTAGTGTCAAATGTCACCTTTCCAATGAGCATAAATTTGAAATTGTTTGATAGATACCTCACGAGATAGCGATCACTACAGACGTCTACCGAAAAAATAATGGATAACTTTTTCCCCAAACTAATATTAATATTTTGACAAATGATTATATAAAGAATAAACATTCTTATCACCAATTTTAAAAGAAAAACTCAATTTTTACCTTTATATTCTTTCTTGATTCTAAAATTCTTGAACAAATCTAACCTAAATTTTTATTTTTAAAAACGTATTCTGGAATTTATTGAATTATTTATTTTTAGGATCGAAAAAATTATGGTTATAAGGTAAAACGCAATCTGCAAATTTTTGTTTAAACTAATACATTTAATGTCATTTCTCTTCATTTATTTCAACAATAACTAACATCTAAGTGTAAAAAATGTATTTTATTTAGTATCAATTTAAATGAAATGGGTAAACAATTTCAACTAAATTTACATTATAAATATGAAAGGATGTTTATCTTATTTACGTTTTGTAAATTCTGCTTCATTTCTTGGAATATTTTTTTTTCAATTTTTATTTATTTTAAAATTAGTATGTATTATTTGTAGATTATTCTGAAGATATCAATTCTTCTTTAGAGAAAGGCCTTGTTTCTAAATTTGTAAATTAGCTATTTTTGACTTTATACAAAATTACAAATGAAAATTAGCATTTTGATCTTTCGATAACTGGTTATTTACTTTCCATTATTAATTCCTAATTTTCATTTTTTTTCATGTGAAGTAGCTTATATATGCAGTTATATACAATATTAAAATAAAGATCTAAAAATACGATTCGATTTTCAGAATTTAATTCCGGAATATTTATTAATTTATATCTCTTTTGTTTAAATTTTTTTTATACTTGAATTCATTTATTGTATTTACTGATCCTTCTTGAACTCATTGAAAATTATTATTCAAATTTCAGTTGCACTTAAGATACACATTAATAGAATTTGTATAATGAAGTAAATATACCCTTCAAATTAGTTCAAACTTTGTATAGATTTATTAAATCTTTCAAATTCTATCGCTAGTTTTTTTTTTTTTTTTTTTTTTAAATTGCATGTTAAACTTGCAAACTTTAAAATATTCAAATTCAATCGTTTACTAAAGATTGTTTAAAATTTAAGAGTGTTACCCATAAACTCTTTTATTTTGTAGAAGTTGAATATTGTATTTGATAAATACCAGCAAGCAAAAACATGATACACGTTTAAATTTTTCATCTTTAGAAAATGGTGGGTTATAAATAATTTGTTGTTTATTTTATTATGAAAATAAACAAAAAAATTTCTTGCAATAAATATATTAGTAAATAAAAAATTAAAGTAAGAGCTTCAGCATGTGCCATAATTAAGAATTTGATTTCTTAAAATCAAATTCTTAATTATGGCACATGCTGATGTATATATATATGAAAAAAGGAAAACAGTTTTAGTTTTTTTCGCAATTTAAAACATGATGCTGCAAACGTAGTCCGCAGACACTAGACGGTGTTTTATAACAAACGAGCTTAATGAATTTAGGCATCATTATTTAATCCGTAGATGCCTAGGAAGTAACAAGCTGCAACGATCACAAAATTGCTGAAATGATTTGAAATATGGCACTGCTAACTACAATAGACTAGTAGCTGTGCAAAAGTATCGTCAACGATACGTTGGAGGATGGATGCCTTCCAGATCTCCGTTTGGGGCTCGACCTTTGATACAGCCTCATTGAACGTGCAAGAGCCAGTTGCAGTTCATCAATGGGCAACTCGAATAATTGTCACAGACGATCATGCCCTCCAAAACGTGGTACGGAACCCATCCACAAGTTCACCAGTTGTTTCCCGACGTAATCATCCAGCGTCTGGAGTATTTAACATGACGATGGACTTCAACCTTTTCTTTTGAAGCTTATATAAGATCTGGGATACTGCAATAAGCGTATTGATTTTTCATGGAGATTTTTATAAGAAATTGCTGCAGAATTAAATATCGCTGCAAGTGCATCTTCACCAATGAAGCTCCTTTCTCATTAAAGGGTATGATAGATGTCCTAATCTGATTCTTTCTGCAGATGAAAACCCACATGCTACTTGTACGCATGTCTCGCAGCGAATATTTACTCTTATAATTTTGGCTGCCATTGTAAGAGAGAGTTTACTCGAACCATGCATTCTGATTTAAGGATTCTGTTGATCCAAGTAACTTACACTGAATGTTGTTCCTGTGTCTACAAATAGTCATATTTGATTTCAACATGAAGGAGTTCCCACAAATTTCAGCAGGCAAATTAACACACCTACTAGTCACTTATATCAGGCTTTGGATTAGTCGAAGTTGACCCATCACTTATCTTCCTTTTTCACTCGAATTGTTTCCGATAGATTTTTTTTTCTTTTTGAGCGTAATAAAAGAACTTGCCATGTCAATCAGCTTCGATTTAATGCATTTGTCCAGGGTCATGGAAACAAATTTAAAAAACTTTGCTTACAGTGTAAATGTAATATTTGAGATTAATTTTCGTGCTTTTTTCTTTTTTTAATTTGTAGTCTCCACAAGTGGACCCGAATATCATTTGCAACACTTTGTTTCCATGTTAGATTTGATTCGTGTTATTTGCTTTCATTGCCTTTTAATTTTCTCAAAATTATTTGAGAATCATCCTATGTGTGTTTGTTTATGATTACATTAAAATAACAAAATTAAACTGAGTTAAAGTCTTCTAGAAATTCTCAGCAAAATATATGTAAGCACAATTAAAGAAACATATTCAAGAAAATAGGAAAGAAAAACATTTCTAATAAGAACAAGATGAAGCACATAGAAAATAAAGAAAAATAATTTTATAAATATATGTATGCATACATATATGAAAAAATAATATATATGAACATGCATATTTATATACATATAAGTACGTGCATTTGTGTGTTGTTTTTACAAAGTATGTATAATGTATACGAATATTTTTGATTTATGAGTAAATGTATCAGTAAAATCTGAGATTTGGAATTTTTTATAAAATGAAGTTCACTAAAAAACGATTCAATAACTGTTCACATTTGCGATATCAAGACAATAATTAATTTGAATAATATTGGATAGAGTAAGTGTTTTTGACTCCTGTTCCATAAAAGAAAAAGTTCCTACTCAAAATATTAATTTTTGTAGAGTTTCTTTTTTAAATAATAAATATAAAATGCATCATATATTGTGTACATCAATATTTTCAATCAATGAAAAAATTAATTAAATACTTGAATAACAAATTCAAATTCATTGATCACCAGATAATTGTAATATATTTATTTATATATACCTCAGGCAACGAAAATGTTAAATCTTTTGTTCTCCATATATGTATACGTAAATTTTTAATATTTTTGTTTCTATATAGTGCAAAATTCGTGTAAATTATTGAAAAAATGTTATTGAAATAAGACACGATTAAAAACACCAAATAGATTTATAAAGTATATACTAATGCAAATAATTTTATTTAAACCAAATTTTACTAGATAACATATTTTCGTAATCAACTTCATTGTACAAATACGTCAATTTATGCAGCATAAACTCATTATGTAGAATAAACTAATTATATTCAAAAACATTTTGTTGCTCCTGCATATTATATTCTTACTTTGAATGGAAAATACTATCAAAGGACTAATGAATTATAGTGTCATGTTTCTTCGAATAATTTTCATTAAATATTATTAAAAACTGATAATAAATCAAAACAAGTTGAAATTGGAAGAAACTCTTTTCTTATATTTGATTTTTGATTCAGTTTTTATTTTGGTATATACTTAAGGTATGTATTTTATATAAAAGAAAAAATACTAATCAGTTGTTTTAATTCTTTCTAAAACATATAAACTAATTTCAA
This sequence comes from Latrodectus geometricus, assembly GCA_026290005.1. NCBI lineage: Eukaryota > Metazoa > Arthropoda > Arachnida > Araneae > Theridiidae > Latrodectus > Latrodectus geometricus. The sequence continues at coordinate 961 of JAPDSC010111782.1, read as the reverse complement.
AATTATCAAAATTCAATACATAGCTTTTAACAATTTTAATTACGAACGCACAAAAAATAATTACTAAAACTATTTTTACTATACTAATAGATTTTAATCATTACTTTATATAAAATGATTAAAATTTATCCTGATCATTGCAATTTTACTATGTAGAAAATTTTCGATTGATTTGTTCTTTAATTTTCTTTACAGTTGAATACTTTGTTTCAAAAAAAAATTTTCTAAAATTAACCTTAGGCTATTTTGTCTCATTATATAAGTATACATAAAAACTTTTTTAAGAATATAATTTTTAAAATTTTATGCATTAAGTAAGATACAATTAATAGATAAAGGTAAAACAAAGAAGAAACTACAATATAAAATATAGTTTATAAGAATCCTGAAAATACCTACTTGCATTTTAATTATACTTTAATATTTAATCTACATAAAACATTTTAAACTACTTTAACTTCTTAATTTAACTTGTAAAAAGTTTTCTTATTACTTTTGGCAACCATATTCTTCTGTATTTGATATATTCTTCTCTATTAGATATATTTTTCTGATATTTTGTATTGTTTTGCTTATATTTCAATGTATTACTTTGATTCCATTTCTTTCAATTTTGATATCGTTGTATTTTCTTCTCATAGAGATATTCTTAGGGAGAATAACACGAATGCCTTTAGACCTTTGTCTTTCGTGCTGGTCAGAAAAAGGTTTCTGTTATGCATAGCTAACCATCTCCCTCCTGATGAAGACGTAGTCCGTATGCGTTTTCCTTAATTATATTACATTGTTTTTCTTGATTTCTTCCTGATTTTGTCTTATTGATATTAAATTGTATTGTTCCTTATTTGTTTTATCTTTATATATTAAATGTATCTTACTTAATTTATATCGCCATTTCACACAATAGCTGATTTGGCGCTGGTGTGATTGGCTATAATACTTATTTATTGATTAATATTGT
>JAPDSC010111765.1:0-13143 GCA_026290005.1 Latrodectus geometricus | reverse complement strand
TCAGAAAGCACAGGAACGTACTGCGGCTGCTACTGGCGTTTCTCTTAAAACTGTCCAAAGAATTAATTGATGGACTTGTGTAGACTACAATTGAAACATTTAATTTTGATATAGGATCCGAATCAGAAACTGATGCTGCTTCTGAAAGTGGTACAATAGATTGGGATTGAGACACTTCTATGGATACTTATTAATAAAATAATAAGTATCCATAAGAAGTATAATAAATGAAATTTTAAAATAATAAATACAGATCAGCTTTGGAAGTTCTCTCAAAATTATGTAGATTTTTTATAAGAAGGTTGACTCAGCCAAACAGATAGCATTCTGCGAAATGAGGAGTTTGGTTCTGAAATAGTGGGTTCAAATCTGCATGAACCAAACGGAGTGACTGTGTAAGGTTTTCCTTGCACGTTAACGAGAATTCGGGTCACTTTCCATTAGAAAGACCTCCTTGAAGGCATTTCCTCTTCTTCGGCAACTCCAAAAACTATATTTTCCCTTATATTAACACATTATTTATGCGAAATCTGTATGAATTTTATTTTTAAAAATTTTAAGAATTCTTTGATGTTATCCTTTTTTTTTTTTTTTTTTTGCTTGATATTATACATAAAAATGTTTTGATAAAATAGGTTATATAAAAGGGTTTGTTCCCTGGACTATTCTAAAAATATTTTGTCCTTTGATAAATTTTGTGAACCCGCTTTGTTTCGAAGATACGGCGAACATAGTTTTCTTCAAATCCATTTTTATAATTTTTAAAATCATTAAATTTCTTGCATTCTTATTCTAGCTGGAGGTCATTATTTTCAACAGTTCTTGTAGATTAAAGAACTTAACCTGTAATTTTTGGTAATAAAATGTTGTTATATTGTCAAAAATTTTGTTCACCCTGTATCTTCGAAACAAATTTTTGCTGTATGTTTAAAAAACACCCTGTATATATACAGGGTGTTAGGGGTTTGATTCCAAATATCTTAATGCATAAAAATATGATTCATTTTAAACAAAAAAGTTAAGTATATCATGGGTCAAAACTCAATTATTTTAGAAAGTGAAAATGTTTAAAAGTTTGAGAAATTTAATTTTAGGGCCAATTTGCCGCCCCCTAAGGTTGCCGCCCCGGGCAGGGGCCCGGCTTGCCCACCCCTAGCGCCGGCCCTGATGTCGGACAATGGAAATGATACATTTAAAGACATCGAGTTTAAATCAAAAAATATGATCGTGACCGCTGCTACAAATATTAGTGGAATTTATGAAGACATGAGTGATAGTATCCTCGCAGAAAGCGAAGATTTTCAGAAGAAAGATTTTGGTTGGTCATTGGATCAGATTCTCGAGGAAGAGATTAGAACGAATTGTTTCAAACCTTTCAAGGGTTCCACATTTTGCGAACTACCAGAATGTTTGAAAATGAAGAAAGCGGTGGTGAATGTGAAAAATGACGATAATGAATGTTTTAAATGGTCTATACTTTCGGCTCTTTACCCTACTGATCATAATCCTGACAGAGTTTCAAATTATAAAAAATATCAAGAAGCCTTAGATTTTACCTGCGTTTCTTACCCAACGCCTCTTTCAGAGATCCAAAAGTTTACGCAGATAAATAACATTTCAATTAATGTGTATTCTTTCAATAACGATTGTAAAATTTTTCCAATCCTAATTTGCGAAACAGAATTAAGGCCTGTTTACACGTTCCGAGTTTCTCGTCCGAACTTGCTCGGATCTCGTTGCCATCGTGAAATCGGACTGTGTAAACACGTTCTCGGAAATCGCTATCCGATCTCGGAAAGAAGTAAAACATGTTCTACTTTTTCATCCGAGATTTTGTCCACAGCCAATCAGGTTTATGGAAGAGTGACGTCATCAGAACACACGAATATCAAATTTTTCAAATAGAATTTTTCTTGCAAGCTATCACAAAATGAATTGGAGTAAAGAAAATATTGAAATATTAATAGAAGAATACAGATTGAGGCCATATCTATGGAATGTTAATACCACAGAGTATCACAACAAAAGTTTGAGGATAAAAGGCTATATGGAATTACAATCGATTTTAAATTTTCCATCTGACGAAATTAAAAAAAAAATTAATAACTTAAGGAGTCAGTATTTGTCTGAACAGAAGAAAGTGCTTCAATCACAGCGGAGTGGAGCCGGTAAGTTATATTTTATTTTGTAAAACATTAGTTGATTAATTAATTCATTGTTTATACTTTATTGTTTTCAATAATTCAATATAATTCATTAGATATTGCAAAGCGAAAACTTTTAAGAATCATCTCCATTTTTTTCAATGTTAATTAAAAAAAATTAGTTATTTCATTTATATTATTGTAATAAAATTAATCTGTGCATTTTCCTGATGTAAATAACATGAATTTTAAAGCTTTTAAACACGCTAATGTAAATACTTGAAAATGGGTATAATGAGTCTTTAAATCCTCCCTCAATAGTTTCATAAAGAAATAATTTGATAAAATAGTTTTTATCAAAACATTAACAAGAACAAAAAAGTAATGATTTAAAAAAAAAGAACGAAAATCTATCTTTATAAATTTTTGTCATTTGTATGATTTTTCAATTTCTTTCTTAAATAATGTTTATTAGAATAATTAAGCATTAAAAATCAACAAGCTATCAATAAAAATTTACTTTATTTATAATCAAATTTTTATAAACAATTGCTCCAAGCAGGTATAATTACAAAACACTAAGCTATTATTTAATCAAGTTTGATATGTAGACATAACTTTTTGCCAGTTTTATTTTAATGGAGGAAACAACACTTTTTTTTTTAACTACATATGCATTTATGATTCAAATGGCCTGACCAAAATCATTTTTATATTATTTTTGTAAATACTGACTTGCTAATATATATTATATATGCTTAAAATGTCAATCAATAAAGAAGAATCTTTTTAATGATCTTTCTTGCTGAATTTTTTTGCTTTTATCTTCAGTAATACAAGTTAAATTATGGATAATTTTGTATTAGAATAACTTAAAGTTTTTTCTTTCTCTGTTTCAGGAGCTGATGATATTTATATGCCAAAATGGTGGTGTTTTGAAGCCTTATCCTTTTTAGGAGACAGTGCAACACCAAAAGAAAGCACTTCAAATCTCTCTGTAAGAATGCAAATTTTTCAATTCTTTATTAGGACATTGAACTAATAAACATATTCAAATACTTTATTTAATTATTCAACTTTTTTCATATAGATTGAAGTAGACACTGAGGATTTCATAACCCCATCCGTTACAGAAACTCCTCCTTCAAAGAGAAGAAAGAAAGCTTCAAGTGAAGAAGAATTACTTATTTCTTGTACTGAAGTGCTTTCTTCCATGCAGCAAAAAATACCCGACAAACACGATCATTTTTGTCAATACCTGGCAGAAGAAATGAGATCAATGGAGCCAAGAAAAAGTTTTCAATTAAAATATCAAATAGTGGAATTAGTTACACAATATCAAGAGCAATAATGCTAAATATGCAATAAAATATTTGTCTATTCTGATTAATTTTTGAAGATTTATCCATAATTTAACAAGCATCATATTTTGCATACATTATGTTTGGAAGTTCTTAAAATCCTTTCTGATAAATTTGTTTTTAAAATATGAATAAAATATTTTTTTCTCTATATAATTATCATGTTTAGTAATACATAATTCTCCAAAAATGCAAAAAGTTTGTTCCATTCGACAAAATTCCAATAGTAAGTCTAACACATATTACAATGAAATGCATTTTCACATTTTAATATTGTTTCAATATTTGGTGAATAGCTGATGAAAATTAAGCATTTATTGACTACTAAATTATTTAACTTCAACAAATTTTATTTTTACACACTAATTTGTTTGAAATTATGTTTAACTTAATTTGCATGTCCCTTGGGAATAATGTTTTACATTCATTTAAAACATCAGTATAAAGGGAGTTTACTTAAATTAATAAATATTTAGGTGAGCTCTAAATGTTTAAACAAAATTAACACTGTATTGGATAAAATAGTTTAATAAATTAATGCATTATATTGTTCATATTTTATTCACTTTTATTATAAAGTTAATTTACTAAACCGAAGTTTAAAAAATTGACAAGATTTGAAATTTCAACCTAAAATATTTACAATCATTTTATGCACTCTTACAAAATAATAAATTTGTATAAAGAATTGGTTTCCTTTGCATAAATATATATTTTATATAAGGACTATGTTAAAATACTTTTTCCACACTCATTAAAATATCATAATAAAAGAAAAGATCAACAACCAATACAACAACAATAATGTTTATTATAAAACTAATAATATAATACAAAATATAAGTATAAATTTTTTTTTGATAATAAACTTTTTATTTAAAAAAATGGCAAGCACTTCATAAAAATTTTTTCTTGCCAAGGTACTCTGCCTGAACTATTGAAATAAGTTAAACATTCTTCCCTTATCTGGCGTGCTTCAGTCGAGGAAAAGCAGCTTCCTTGTCTAGCACAGGGTTTAAAACCTGCATAATTATGTTCTTTCCACTCCATTTTTACTGTTCTCCCAGGTAATTCTTTTGCTTCTGGCAGGTTTAGAGCAGAATTTTCTATTGCAGCAAGCAAAGAAGACTTGGAGAATACAGTGCTGTCTGAAACTCTCCCATTTGTGCCAACATCAATATATATGAAGTTGCAGTCAGCATCTACCAATGCAAACAATATTATACTGTTATGTTTGTAGTTAAAATATGCTGAACCATATTCTCTTTTACTTTTAATAACAACATGTTTTCCATCTAGAGCTCCAATGCAGTTTGAGAAATTTCACTTTTGCTGAAATCCTTCTGCAATTTTTCTCCATTCAGCTGCATCTCTAGGTACCTAAAAATAAAGAAATAAATATTAAATTTAAAAGAGAAAAACATAAGTAGAGAAAAAAGTAATGAAGTTAGAAAAAACTTTTTTTAATAAATTAAAATAATATTTTTTCATTTTTTTTTAATATTACCAGTTTTACGTTCTCAATAATAATATCTTCTTTAAATTGAAAACCAACTTTAAATATTATAATTTATCATTAAAAGGCAAAAATATATCAATTTTCATTTTTGAAAAATTTATTGCTTCTCAAATATATGCAATAGTATAATTATGGGTTTAATTATATAAATAACATAATCAATACAGTTAATAGTCATAAAATAATGCAAAAGAAAAAAGTAGAACTAAAGCATGTTAATTTTCTTTTTTAAATTTTAAACAAGAATATCAAGGATAAGAATATAGAAAAAATATGCATGAATAAATCAACTTGTTTCTTTAAAATAAATTTCCATATTAGTCACTTTGATTTTCTTCCAATAAGAATCAAAGCAATTTAAGTCATTTTAAAAAAGAAAGAAAGCAGAAATGTAAATAGCATTTTTATGAAAAATTTCATAAATTCTGATCACATATATGGCTATAAAATTAAGCAATTTTGCACAATATTTTTTAAATTAACTATCCTGAATGCCATCTAAGTAAATTATTACATTAAAATTCATAACCAGAAAATTATAAATTTAAAAATAAAAAAACAAACAAGTATAATACGAAATGAACAATTATATCTTAACTTTCATATAGAAGCGCTCTTTAAAAATTATCAAAATGCAATTTATTTAAACCTTTTATTGTTCAACAGCCCCCAAATTATTAACTACTAACAAAAGAAAAATAAGATTTAATTTTTTAAATGATAATTCAAGACTGTACTCAGTTGACTTCATATGATGAATATATAACATATTTTTATAATATTATTATTGTAAGTAATATATTCTTTTATTAGCATTAATTTGAAAGAGCTAATTTTTACTTAGTGAATATTGTCATAACAAATCAAAAATACAAAAATAAAGCTTTGCTAAACATATATTTACTTTAATAAATTCTTTTAAAACATCATAGATAGTTTCACAAGTCTCTGGAATAATACCAGATAAGCTGCATTTTGTAATGCGAAATAAATGTCTAATGATGCATAAGAATCACCTGCAAAATATACATTAATTTAGTTCAGATGTAAATTTTTAGAAAATGCAAACATTCTTAATAAGAAAAATAATTTTAAAATCATACCTGAAGCTTAATATCTTAGAGTCACAACAAGTCTCTCGGCAGCAGGTATTGATTCTCTCATTAAAGTATCTTTCCTTTCAATAGAAGGTTTCACTTTTTCGAGCAAATAATCGAAACAACTTTTATCCATTCGAAAAAAAATTTTAAAGGCATATGGATCAGCAATTTCTAATTATTTCAATAGACAGTGGTAAGCACCAAACGATGACCGGTTTGACAGCCAAGTTTTAGTCCACATTGTTCTATTATTTATTTTTTTTTTCATAAATAATAAAGCAGCCGCCACTTTCATCATTGAAACAACTTTTATTTCGTCATTCATATTGAAATACAGAAAAAAGAAAGCACAAATTTACTGAATTCGAAAGACACAACGTCTGTAAACAAAACAGCAATCAATGAAAATCAAAAGTGAAACTACGATGGAAGTTAAATTATCGACTGCGAGAAATCGTATCGTGTAAACACCACTCTCGAATCCGAGATCCGAGAAACCGATTTCTCGGTCTTGATGACGTCATATTGCTAACTCGGACGAGAAACTCGGAACGTGTAAACAGGCCTTTAGAGAAACATGTAGATCTATTGTACATCCCGAGAAAGGAAAGAAGTGGACATTTCTGTTGGATAAAATCCATGTCAAGAATTTTGTCAAAACAGCAGTCCCGACATGAACATTCTGTCCACATATGCAGACGTTGTCTTCAGTTTTTCCGATCCAAAGATAAACTAATGTTTCACAAAGAATTGTGCAATGAAAAAAAACCCTGCAAGAGTGGAAATGCCAACGGAAGAAAGTAAGTTTTTAAAATTTAAAAATTTTCAATATATTTTAAAAGTACCATTTGTTGTATATGCGGATTTTGAGTGTTTAAAAGTAAAAACTGACACTTGTCATCCTAACCCACAAAATTCATTCACAAATATTTATCAAAAGCATATCCCTTTTAGTTTCTGTTATTTCATTTGCCAGGACGGCAAGCTTTATAAGGACCCAGTTGTATATAGAGGATTAGATGCACCTAAAAAATACATTGAAATGATAAAAAAGGAAGCCTTAAATATTTTTGAAATTTATAATAATCCTAAACCCTTAAAGCCTCTAAGTCAAATCGAGCAAGAACTTTATAATAATGCCAAAAATTGTTATGTTTGCTCAGAACCCTTTACCTTTGAAAACACAAAAGCTCGCGATTATTGCCACATCTCACAAAAATTTAACGGGGCTTGTTGCAATAAATGTAATTTATCTCTAAAATTGCCCAAATTTTTACCAATTTTTTTACATAATTTATCTGGATATGACGCCCATATTTTTATAAAAGAATTAGGATACGATGACAAAACAATATTTTTAATACCTAACACAGAGGAAAAATACATATCCTTTAGTAAAACCATAACAAGCAACTTTCAAATTAGATTCATAGATACATTTAGATTCTTACCATCTAGTCTTGACAAACTCATTTCCAATCTTACTTTCGATGAATTCAAATTTATGAAAAGTTATTTTGCCACTAATAAATTAAAATTATTGTTACGGAAAGGAATTTTTCCCTATGATTATTTCGATGATATTTCAGAATCTGATGAAACCTCCTTACCTGATCGTGAAAAATTTTATAATGAACTTAACGAAGAACAAACTAGTATCGACGACTATGAACATGCTAAAAATGTATTTAATTCTTTCAATCTTAAAAATTTAGGAGAATATTGTGATTTATATGTCAAAACAGATGTTTTCGAAAACTTTAGGCAAATTTGTTTAAGAACTTACAAATTAGATCCTTCTTGGTACTACACTTCTTGGGACGCAATGTTACTGTACACTCTAAAAAAAAACACTGTTATTTTACAGCAAAAAGTGCTGGCAATTTGGGCGCCAGTATAATCTACTGTAAATTTACAGCATATCCGTAAAATTTTTACAGCATATTTTGCTGTTATTTTTACAGTACTTTTTGCTGTAATTTTTACAGCACTTTTTGCTGTAATTTTTACAGCACTTTTTGCTGTAATTTTACAGCATTTTTTGCTGTTATTTTTACAGCATTTTTTGTAATTTTTACAGCACTTTTTACTATGCATTTTACTTCAACCTTTCCAGAACCTATTTTAAAACCTATTGCTATTTACAGCTATCATCAGGTTTTCATAATTTTTTTTTCTATTTTAATTCTCCCCTCCACTTTGTTTTAATTCTCATGAAACATTTATTTAGGAGTTCATTTTTATGTAAGAAAATTTTTGAAGGAAATGTAGATTATTTTTCTCATGACAAGAAAATCCAATTCATGTCTTTTCTCATTAAATAAGTGCATTCATGTCCTCTTGAAACTTTTACTATATTATGGATGCAGAAAGATTTATATTATAACATAATTATTTTCAAAACCTTTTTTATTTAACTATTTTTTAGAATTAAGCAATTTAAAATATATACTTTCATTTTACAAATATTTCTTGCATATGATATTTGATAAATATTTAAAGATAAATGTGTAATGAATCCAGACACAATGTTTAATTACCATGATTGTTATTTAAATGATTTCCAATTGAAAGATATAAGATATTTCTTTCTTAGTCTATCAATTGTTAATACATTTAATGTTTAAATACAAAAACCCTTTCTGTTTTTTTACCAATTTTATTGAATTTCTAGTAGAATTGAAATTCATTGAAACGTATTATTGTTATATTTTTATTTTAACTGAGAGTATAAAATACACAATAACCAACTTTCTTATTATGTGCTAAGTAATTTAACAAATATTAATGATTGAAATATGAAGTAATTCAATATACGTAGCATAAAGAATATAAATGTTACATTGCAGAAGATATCATTTTTCAGAACATTCTGTTATTAATTATTTAACTTTCAATACCATACACGATGATTAGTTATTTAGACATTTTACCCCAAAGTCGAAATTTTAAAAGTAGGTTTAATTTTTTATGATGAATTTTTAAGAAATAAAAAAAGAATAGTTATATTGAATAAGATATAAAACTAAACATAAAATCAATTTTTGATTTACCTACGATTTTATAGACTAATGATAGAATAAAACCTTCAAAAAATTCCATTTTATTAAAAATATGAATGGCAATTAGTTAACTGTATGGTATTTCAGAATTATACTGTACAGACAATAAAAGTTAACTTTTTGATATTATTTAGATTTTTTTTTTTTTTTTGATTTTTTTAAAACTTTTTTCCATTATAATAAAAGCAAATAAAAATTCTGAGGAAATAAATAGTTTCTATTTAATAATTGACAACACACAAACAATACAAAAAAACTTTTTTTGTTTATTTATCTTACATTTTAATCATAACCATTCAAAATTAGACAAATTATTTAAAAGAGATAATACGCGTGCTTGAACACCATCTTTGACAGATTTTTTGGATTTGGTCCCTCGAGAGGGATTAATGTTGAATAAGCACCTGAAATACAAAAAATAGAAATTAAATGCATGAACAACTAAACTAAAATTAAATATAACTAAGATTTATTAAAATTGTTTAGTTTTCTTCAGAATCGGTGTTTTTCAAAAACAGACAGATTTATTTTTAAAAACAATTAAAAAATAATTTCGTATAATATGAAGCAGTTTCATGAAATATAAATTATTCTGATATCATTAAAATGTATCTAAATATAAATATACCTTTGAATGAATTCCATTGTTCCAGATAGTTCTTCCGGATATTTGATATTAAATACATAAAATTATTCAAATCTTCATTTACTACAATTCTATTAATTAATATAATATATTTTGTTGATGAAAATATATCACAACCTAGAAATAATAAATTTAAAATAAATGTATTTGTAATGCATGTTTAAATAACTGTACTTGCATCTTGTAATTATTTTCAAGTAATAAATAAAATTAAATCTCTAAAGAAAATGAAAATATATGGAAAGTCAAAAGAATTATATGTCATATCTTTCACAAATCGTATATGAATTATTATTCAAATGATTTAAATCAAATTTTAATTCTGAGAAAGAAATTGAAAAAATATTAGAATCATCGAGTGTTTCTAAATATAAGAATACCATGTGTTGTTTTAAATTATCTTAGTTTTTGTATAATATAATACGTTTTACAAAATACATAGAATAGCTTCTATTATGATTAATTTAATAAAACAAATTATCATAATTTTGTGCATCAGTGTTTGGATACTTAAATATCCTCTTCGTATATTTCCATATTTATAGCACAAATTTAAAACTTTATAAGTAGAGCGACTGACGTAATGGTCATATAATAACAACAAGCCATTGAACACTAAATAAAACTGCTTTAAATAAAATAACAATTGCTAAATGCATTTAATAGCTCGTAATTCTTTATTCTAAAAATATTTTCTTTTCTTTATTCAATACAGCATAATACATAGCTAAACAGCTGAAAATAAATTATATAACATCTAAAAACACTTTGCATTTTGGTTTCTCTTGTAGGACATCACAATAAAGGAAAAGGAAAAACTTTAAAAAATCCACTACGCAACAGATTTGCTTGCAAAAATTTAACACCTATTCCGGTTTTCAAATGTGCCTTGAGTTGATATCCAAAGACTTTAGCCAGCATTGTAATACTATTAATAGTTATTACACGATTTTTCTATAAGACTTTCTTTACAAATCTTACACCTCCTTTGTAATTTTTTAATCTCCAAAAATATCTACATATTTAAAAAATTTTATTTTTTAAAAAAAAGATTGCAACTATGTTAGAAGGTAACATTTAATGTGCACTATGTTTACTATAATACTAAATTATCATATATATACAATAGTATTAAAAAAAATGTTGGGCACAACATATTTTAAATTAGGCAAAAACAAATTAGAAAGCTTTCACTCATGTACTTCTGTTTCTTAATTATAGTTCTTTATTCTATAGTTTTTTTACTCTAGGAATTTAACATATTTAATAAAAGAATTCTAAAAAAAATATAAAACACATAATTCTATTTCTTTAAAAATTGAAATTCGATAATCAAATAATTTTTATTACAATCAAAACTCTTAGATAAAATATTATTGTAATTTCCAAGAAGTTTTCATCATTAAAATATCAATCAGCTATATTAACAAACTAGTACAAAACATTCTAAATTTTAATAAACTAGTAAAAATATATTGACACTTTATTCAAACTCCTTTGTATAAATTGAGCTTAGAATTTTCTGAAATATTCAACCAAATTTATACGAATTTATATCAATAAAAGTAAACTAATAGTTTGTATAATAAATAATAAGAAAATTGTACTTTACTTTATATTTGGTGATTCAGTTACAAGGGAGATTCAAACCTTTCAAAATTCTAAACGCAAGCAACATATATAATTTCAAGTAAACAAATGCAAATGAAAATAAAAAATGGCGTCGTTTTAGAATAAAAGCAAACGATAATCACACCAATTTGAAGCGCATGCGCAGTGACAAGCGATTTTCTTTCTCTGAATTTTACAGTAAAATTTACTGTAATCTTCAATGATCTTGTTACAGCTATTTAAATAACAGTGATTTTTACTGTATTTCTTCCGTTTTTTTTAACAGTGTATACAAAGGTAAACATTGAACTCTTTACAGATTATGATATGCTACTTTTTATTGAAAAAGGAATTCGAGGTGGAATTAGTCAGTGTAGCAATCGGTATTCATTAGCCAATAATAAATACATGAAAAATTATAATCCTGAAAAGGAATCAAAATTTCTCATGTATCTCGATGCTAATGGCAGGCCGCAAACTCGGTAGACCATCCGATGGAAGACACCGTCCGATGGAGACCGTAGGTATACAAACCCCGTCTTATTGAGGTCTTAGTGTGACGTAGCTATGACGTTGTAATCTGACGTCATGGATATTTTAAACCAATGAGAGTTTGTTTACATTCTCATTGTTTGCATTCCGGTTCCATTTCCGATTGCAATGATAAAAAAAATATTATTACCTCTATAAAGATTTATAATTAACTCCTCCTCTTCAAATGTAAACTTGTAATAACTTGTACTCTCGATATCAACGTGGTATATTTTTCTTGCGGAAATAGAAATTAGCTTTGTCTCGCGGAAAGTTGCCAGATATTTCAAACCAGCTCGATATCCAGATTTGTCTCGCGCTCCGCCTATTTTTTGACGTAGTAAGATTTTTGTGACGTCATTTCGTCTCATGTGAATCTCGCGAGATCTTCGGCTTGTCTCTCGATACATGTCTCATGCGATCATCTACGATTTGCGGCCTGCCAATAATTTGTATGGTTGGGCCATGAGCGAATATCTTCCTCTTAAAGACATCAAATGGTGTAGTACCAATATAGATGTGGAAAATATACCCGATGACTCAGAAATCGGGTACATTTTAGAAGTTGATTTAGATTATCCTTTTTCCCTACATGATGAACATTCTGACTTACCTGTGGCACCTGAAAACAAAATTCCACCAAACTGTAAAGAATATAGATTATTAACAACTTTAGAGCCTAAGCGTAAATATGTTGTTCATTATAAAAATTTAAAATTATGCTTAAGTTTAGGCTTGAAATTGAAAAATACACCGAGTGTTACAATTTCACCAATCACCATGGCTTAAAAATTATATAGAACTTAATACGAATTTAAGAACAAAAGCAAAAAATGAATTTCAAAAAGAATTTTATAAATTGATGAACAACAGTATTTTCGGAAAAACTATGGAAAATGTCCGACGTCGTGTAGACATACGCTTATGTACATCTGAAATGCAAGCCAGTAAACTTATTGCGAAACCTAATTTCGATTACAGAACAATTTTTAACGAAAACTTTATGGCAATTCACTTAAAGAAAACGAATATTAAATTTTTTAAACCAATTCATGTTGGGATGGCTATTTTAGATTTATCTTGTGGTGAAACACTTCTGCTTGGAAGTTGGCAACAGCAGCAAGAAAAACTTTCTATCTGAAGATTGGCAACACCAATCTCCTCGGATA
>JAPDSC010111760.1:8555-20387 GCA_026290005.1 Latrodectus geometricus | reverse complement strand
TATATTCATTCTTGAATGAAGCTAAAACCTTTTGAATGCTTTGATGTCTCAGCTGACTTTTGATATCTTTGAGTACATCGCAAAACTATTATATAGTCATTTGCTTTTAAGAAATATAAATGGCCTAACTATTGTAAGGCATTTTTGAGCATCCATCTTTTCAACGCCTTTCTCGTAGATTCGTATAAAACATTTGGCAGCATTCACTAGTGACAAGAGAATCTTTGTTAGGACATTGAAACAATTGGTTTTGAAGTATACATGCAAGATACAGAATTCAAGCATGCTTTTTAAGTTACTCAATAGTATTAAAGCAGAATCCTTGATCTTTTATTATGAACGACTCAGTCATAATTGTTTATTCAAAAATAACACTATAAGCATTCTGAAAACATTATTTATGATAGCTCTTTGCAGTTTTCTTCTTCTTTAGAAGGTCCCTTCTCATAAGAGTATAGATTCTTTAAGGAAACTAATCTCTAACTGAGAAATTTAACCACAAAATGGCACCCTTTATCGAAGTTAGAGACACTTTTACATTTTCAGAAAAAACATATTCAAGAATCTGATCAAATTGAATGGCGTAATACTCCAATTCTACCAAAATAGAATTTTTCTTATTGTTACTTCATTTTTGCACTACTTTAGTCCATAAAAAAATACTAGAAATACCAGATTATTTTCTTTTTCACCTCATTAATATGCCCAATATTTTGTAAAAGAAACATATTTAATGATACTTTTTAATTGAAAACTGAATTGAATTGAATTTTGATCAATTGATTATGCAACTTAATTTGTAAAAGCGAAATGGCAACCACTTTGAACTTTAGAGTGATGCAAAAAGAAATGAGATCTTCAACAACTGTAACAACACAATTAACTATGGCATCGTCATGTTGTATTTGTGTTTGATTTAACCATGTTTCATTTGAAGCTTAGTAAATATGTTCATTAGAATGGACTAATTAATCAATATAGGACAACGATAATACTTTAAATTGTTATTATATGAAAAATTAATGTGAAGCGTTTTTATGTCAAATTTAATAAATCCATGGCAAAAAAATAAATAAGTATAGTTTTGAAATTTTTTGGACGACAATTGTTAACTACATTTGAATAAAAGCATTTTGTTTTGATAATTATTAATTCAGTTAATAAGATAATTATACACTACATACAAAGTATATTTTCATGAAATAAGAAATTTTATAGTTTATTCAACAATATAAAAAAAAATTTCCTAAATTTTTACACAGCACTTTTAAGAGGATTTTTTCCCAAGATTAATTTTATTCGTACTCAATCGTATTAAAAATTACTTTTCGTGCTACTTTGCTTTTCTTTTAAATTACTACTACACTCACGAAAAAAAAAGTTAACTCAATCTTGGTCTAAGTAAAATGAACTGACAAAAAGAAATGACAAAAAGTAGTTACTAAATTACAAATCCAAACACACTTAGTTAATATTTTCAAATATAACCCCAATAACTTCGTTAGTGAAAAAGACAGATTGAATTATTCGACTACTTAAACATCCAATCATTCCTAATAAAGATAAAGATAATGAGATTACTTAAGAAAATCATGCCTCGATTATAAAATGCTAAGAATTTTTTCAGTCAATTTAAAAATCCTTTTTTTTTTTTCCCTATAACATTGCTTCCTTCTTTGATCTCTTTCAAGTTACTAAGTGACAAATTCTCCCTCTTGTTATAAATATAGCCAGAAATTCTTCTTGAAAGGTTTAATCGAATTAAATCAATTTGGGGAAAAGAAATCTGAAAGGGGAAAAAGTTTGCCGAAAATGCATTATTTTATGACACCAACTTAGCCGGATTGCTCAGCTGCGTTATCCGTTTTAGGGATTTTTCTACTTCCTTTTTTAAAAGCTATGTATTGCTTTTCGGCTGGAAAGTGACAGTGGCTTACAGTTGTTTTCTTTCGTTTCTTTTCCTATCGGTTAAAAAGAAAAGGAAAAAATAGGTATTAAATTGAAAGCATTAGAATTTGGATACGTATTTAGTTCTGAAAAGTAATTTAATTCTATATTTTCTATGAAAAAATATAAGACTGGAAAATAACTGTTTAAAAAGAAGAATCACATTTTTAAATGTTTGTATATTTATATGTATGTGAAATTTAAGATACACATTATACAATCCGTAATGATATAGAATACATTCCGCCATTGGTTCGAAAATAATGGCTTGATATTTTATCCACAGTCAAATGACGAAGCCGACAACTAAGCTGGCACTTTCGATTCCAAATTTCCAAGCTGCTTGAACTGTAAAGCGTTACGCCTCATGAGCTCAATATGTATAAATTCTGTCAACATGTCTGCTGAATTGTTAGCGTCCTGACCATCGGTTTAACAGTTCGAATTCCACTTTGGGGATGGATGTTTATAGTGGTGCGGAATCTACAACAAACATCCATCCTACTTTAAGTTACAAATCTGCTTTAAGTTGTAGGTCCCGATCTAATAAACTTTCAGATGTAAAAAAGTAATTTTGTGCTACATCAAAATTGGTCTTGTTGCATTCGATTGAATAATGCAATGCTTTTGCCAATTACCATCCCAACATATAGTTTAATAAAAAAATTTTTTATCTATTGATGACTTATCTAAACTTGAGTTTAGTAGCATGTAGTTTTTTTTGATTAAGTTTGTACAGCTATCTCAAATTTAATTTGAGAAAAATTGTATTCAACAATAGGTTAGTTACTACTTCAATCATTTGATTCTTGAAAATTAAAATAATTATTATGAAAATGTTTATCTTTATTTTATATATAACGCCTATTTTTTCACAAGCAAAATAGGAAAATGATTGGCATTTGAAAACAAATTTAAAAGAAAGTGAAGACGCATTTCATAATTTGATCAAACAATAAATTTGAATTACCTCCTCTTCATAAAAAAAAAAAAGCAAAGGTGCAAGCAAATTAAAAGAAATATTTATTTTATTTTTGATTAAGCAAGCGTTTTTCACTGAGATTAGTGTTTGAATAGACCATTGTTATAAACCCTTTGTATTTAATTCATCGAATTAACTTTGAGTTGAGATCACTGACTGTTTTCCAGATATTTGGTTTCTATTTATTAAATTAAATTCTATTTTGTTTATATATTACATTTTATTGGTCTTTTGATTCAGATTTCAAAATTAAAATTTAAATTAACCTTTTCCATTTTTCTAAATTTATAGTGGTGCCTTATGAAAAAGGTATCCATAAATTCATTGTTTTTTATTTTTAATACCCGGCTGCTTTTGAGATATTTCCCCTAATTCAGTACTGCAAGGGGGGGAAAGTGATGTTAAATTTTATAGTGTGACACTCAGTAAGTGTACCATCTCTACCCCTTGAGTAGGAATTATTCTATTATTGGACTAATCCAAAATTTTGCTTATAAGATAATAAATAATTCAGACAAGCACAACACACACACATATACATACATACATACATACATACATACATACATACATACATATATACATATATATATATATATATATATATATATATATATATATATATATATATGCAATTATCTATATACAAAACACTAAATAAAATTTGATCTAAATAAAAATTGAGTTAATATTATAGATAGTTTTTGCCGCTTTTTAGTGACCCAAATGAATATGATCTACAAAAAGTGTAATCTATTGTGAGTCATCAAAATAATCACCATGGACACCTTTTGCCAACATGTCTACTGCTGTGCAATTTTTTTGTTGTTTGTAGAAGTGGAATTGTGTGCATGTCGTCCTAGAACATCCCATACATGCTTGATTGGGTTGAGGTCAGGTGATAGAGCTGGCCACAGTTCAATGTTTCCTGCTCAAGATAAGCACCCACTTTAAGAGCCTTGTGTGGTCTCGCATTATTATCCTGTAGCACGAAATCATCACCTATTACCACGGCATAAGGGTGCACATAAGCATCCAGGATGTCATCTCTGTAGGTGTGAACCAAATATTTACCCTTGAAAAACATAAAGTCTGTGAGTCCACCCAAAGAGTTACCACCCCAAACACAGACACTGCCTAGTCCGTACGCATATCTTTCACATATATTTGATGGATGAAAACGACTTCCCTTTTTTCTCCAAACGAAAGTGTGCCCACATTTTAAAAGCTAAACCTGGGCTCATCCGGTAAGGCTCTCTCTATTGATTACGTGTCCATTAGACGTGTTGACGTGCCCATTACAATCGTCCCCGGCTATGTTAAGACATGAGCGGGATGTAAATGACTGGTCACTTCACATAAAGACCACGTTCGTGAAGCCTTCTATTCACGGTTTATCTGGATACTAACCTTCCAGAGCTTGCAGCAAGGAAGTATCAGAGTCCAGCTGGAAATGTGGTACTATTCCTTCGTTAACATCATGGCAAATATCGGTTATCAGCATTCGTGGTAGAAATTGCTGCTAAAATTTATGAATCACATACGGATTCACATGTAGCCATCAAGCCATTTCCACCTAATTTTGTGCTACCTGTAATCTCCCACTAGCTCTCCACCGAATTTGTCCCGTCAATTAACAACTGGAGGCCATTGTTACAATTTCGCTATATTAGAGTTCTAACCTAAGATACTCAGCGACAATTGTTGGCTTGCTCAGAGACACTCATTTACACCAGAGACATGCTTTTCCTCACAAATGACGTATTCCAACAGTAACGCCACTATTTTGCATAATGTCATACTGTTTAGCTGCTTTTACTTACTAACATATTCAAATTTCATTGAGATAGGCTTATTTTTCGGAGAGCTATAGCTATTTTTGCGATTTTTCCTTAATTTTTGGTAACCAAAGTGTGTATATATATATAATAAAACTCAAAAGCATATTCACTTATAATTTTGTAACGTACTACATACATAAAACAGACACACACATATAAATAAGCACTGATTTTCTGAAACAGTAAGACTATTTGTTAGTACTTATTTCATTTGTATTGCTTTGAAAGAATTCGAATAATTCAATTCCTATTTGTATAATCATATTATGAAATATTCAGGCTGCAAAGCAAGATGTACTAAAAAGTAGAAATACAGAAAGTTGTCTGATAGTTAATAAAAGTTTAATTTTTTGTTTTAAATAAACATTTTACTATATCTAATCTTCCTTTATCTGTTATTTTGTTCATTGTATAATCAAATGTACATTTGAATAAACTTACCCTGAACGATCTACTTATTTTAATTTGTTCATGTATCTGTATCTACTTACTTATCCCCCTACGTATATACAAGTGACAAATTCTGCTTGATTATCAGACAGGGCAGCTCTAGAAATCGAAAATCCCATGAAATCGTTACGCCATTACCTGTCCCCCTTATCTGCCACATATTTTGTCCTGACAATTTATTTCCAGATGAAGATGTGCGGTCTCTCATCGACAAACGACTCGACAGAGGGAAACGCAACGGGTGTTGGTGACGTGTGAGGGACGGTCGCTAAACGTGTCCACTTTACTTCCACCCCCACTTCCCTCCCCAGGAAGTGAAAGAAAATGGAACGAGGAAAAGCGATGAGAGTGAGACACGAATCCTCATTATCGAATAAAGATCAGGAGGACCACTTCAGAAAGGGGGAGGAAGATGGAAGAGGATAAGGGGGGCAGAATCACAGTTATGCTTTTCTCAACAAAAGCAAAAAGAATTGAGATCTACCAGAGTGGAATATGTTCACGTATAAGAGGAGGGTATCTTTTTTTCCCTGCATATATACGTTTATAGTTGAAACGTGATGATTGTCTGGATTCTTCCAGATGGTATACGTAGTGCTTCATCTTAACTGGCAGAAAGAAGGTGAAAAGTCCTTACAAAAAAAGCAAACTCTTTCTCTAATTAAAGAACTAAATAGCAAGGACTTTTCACCTCAGCGTACATATAAAAATAATTTTAATCACTTGATTGCTGTTGTTGGTCTTTTTAATTAAAGACTCGAATATATTAAGTTGGAGAAGAAGAAATCTAATGTTTTTCGGTAGATAATTGTATTGATCGCAAGTAATGATCAAACAATTTTAGATTGTATGCTCATTGAAAGGATGAAGTTTTGCAGTAAACAATTGTTTTGCTGTTTTTTTGGTAGGTCCATTCAGTTGAGATTCAGGATGTTAATAATATAAGTCAACAAAAAGAAACTTCGATACGTTTTACAATTTTCTTTGATATAGGCGGAAATATAATGTTGCACTAATCAAATTACTTTCATTATTGAAATTATTGTCAAATCATCTGTCATTATATTATTATATGTATTTATTGTCAAATAATCTGTAGAAATAATATGACATGAATTACCTGTAAAATTATTTCTACAGATATCAGTACTGAATTACAAAATCCTACAATAGTATTGCTTAAAATGCAAATAAAAAGGTAACATTTTTAAAGATTGAATAATGGCTAAAGACTAAGGAATCTTAAAAATGCCACACCGGGAATATTTACATAGTACCTAAAGTCGATTCATTGTTAATTTTTTTTTTTTACCGTAAAAAATGAAATGAATTAAAAACAATATTATTTTTAACCCTTAAAGTGTAATTTCATTTTTTCCAATAAGTTATTTTCAAAATTCTGTTAAAAAAATTATAAAAGTAACTTATCAAAATTAATTTTTTTTTAAAAAAAAAGTTGATATTTATTTCATTACTGTAAGGCTAAACTCTACCAATATATATGCAACAGCCTCTGTAATTAATACATATTTTGCACATATTCAGTTATGAAAAGTTTTTTCAAGGTAGTTCATTTTCTCTGTTGTAAGAGTATTTTGTTTTAAATGAATAATTATAGGTTTCATTTTTAGTTTGTTTTATGCGTAAAAAAATGTAATTAATTTTGATAAATGAAATTAGATTCTCATTCTTGCTTAAAGGTAATAAGAATTTTTTTTCTCTAATTATTTAAGTTTTAACATTATTCTTTACTATCTATTAAACAGAAAAATTTAATATGCAAAAGAGAAACTTAAAAATGATTTTACTTAATATTTTAACTGTGAAAATGTTTTATGATAGTATGTAAATAAAAATACAGTTGAATCATTTTTTTTTATTTAATCTAGTTTATTTTTACGATACATATTATATTATATAGTATTTTATCTCTAATACCATATAAATACCGTAATAATTTTTATAATTGTAAATCAACTCTTTTTCTAGACTGTTGCACAATGCTATATCCTTGTTCAAACCAATGAAACAGTAAAATTTATAAACTTAATGTAAGTTAAATTTATAACTTTGTTATTAAACTATTTTAATACGATATATTATTGTATATAGGATTTAATCTTGATTGCCATATTATAAATATTATAATAGTTTTATAACAGTAAATCAGCTTTAAATATTGCTCAATACTATATTCTTGTTCGGTAAGAAGAAATAGTAAAAGTTATAAGCTTAATGTGTGTGTAAGGTTTTAGAATGATTAATTCTCTTCAGTGAAAATTGATATATAGTTTTAAAAAATATTTTAATATATCATTTCCTATAGTAAATTTATTTTTAAATATATTAAAATAATTATATCAAATAAATGCACTAATAATATTTGTGCATAAATTAAATTAAAATAAGGTTTACGATAAATAAATATATTTTTTAATTTATGTTAATATTATTGTTTTTAATTAGAAACTAAGTTTATGATGATAACAACTCATAAATTCAAAATGACTCAAAGAAATTTTTATCCAATCACATTAGAGATTTATCTTTAGAATCTTGTCGACAAGAAGCGAAGAATTAAAATGATTTTATAATATTTTAAAAGAGAAAACTTTAAAACAAGTGAGTTTCAAACACTGTAAAATACTGTTTAAAATAGTTTTAAAAAACTTCCATCAATATATCCATCAAGCCATTGTTCGAAAATAGTTTTTATGTGATATTCACACGTGATTATGCTAATCACGTGATATTAATACATAAAATGAGAGTCTATTATTTATTTGTGTCTTTTTTAGTATTTTAAAATGGCTTAAAATAAAAAATGCGAAAATAATTTTTAAACAAAAAAAAAACTAATTTGTTATTTAAAGTTTTTATATGTAACTAGCAATTTAAGGCATGCTAACCATACAGTAAATAGGGGGTTAGGAAAAATTCAACAAAAATATTTTATTGAATTTTCACGAGTCTGCTGCAAATAATACGTTTTGTTTTATTGTAATTTTGCTTATGCATTCATTACGATGATCAGTTTTATACCAAAAAGAAAAAAAAAGAAAAGAAAAAAATGCTTTCCAATGATTTGAAATTTATATTTTCATTCTTTTTATTCTTTTCGTAAATATAGATTGAGAAATATTTATGGATAGCAAATTACTTCCGGCACGAACTAGTAAACAAGCTCGCTCGAGCGAGAGCTCTTACCTACTGCAGCAACAGTAATTTTCTTAAATTGCTTTGCGCATTCTTAACATTTTGCTAGGAAAAGAATTGGGAACTACTTTTTGTAATATTTTCATAAATAGGACAGGTGATTCCCAGAAAAGAAAGCCTAACCAATTTCGGTTCTAGAATACATATTTTTTGGGATATTTTTACCATTTATATTTTTACCACACTTACATATATATATATTTGGGTATAATTTTTACCATGCATAAAAGCAATTAAAACAAAATATCATTAATATCTTGTTTTAATTGTTTTATTAACTATCATGGATAGATTTATTTCATTCATACATTTTTTGTGTAGTATTTAATCTATTTGATCCATTAATTCAAAGTAATAGCTTAATTTTATTCAATAAAACTCTGGTATTATCAGACAAGAAGATTACATTGTGTGGTGTGTTTGTGAAGTGCTCACACAACTTGATTATTGCACAGAAAAATTCTATTGGTTTTCTACGAATTTTAACATTTTGTAACTATAAGCCTCATATTTCATAAGAGATCAGAATGTTAATTATACCATAAAAATTGAAGAAAAGTACATTATATCAATATTGTTGACAATTTGTACATATATTTGTTTTAAAATATATCAGATATATGAAATACTCAGATTTCGGGCACAAAATTTCGCAATTTAAGCGAAATCTACGTGTCATTTTAAGTGATTTGGCGATTTCTCAAACTTTTGGCGATGTGGTGAAAACTTGGCAAAAAATTTATATTTCTCTAAAAATTTCCTTACCAAAGCTTTAGGAGTAATATTTAGCAAGATAGTCTGGAACCTGATAAAACTCTTTGACTTTCACGACAAGTCAGATATAAACACTACCTCCTGGCATAGAAGGATTATAATTGGTGAAGACGATCATTCTTGAATTTCAGTGTAGTGTATAGAAGCTGTTATCTTATTCTGTGTTAGAATACTGTAACCTGTTGTGTTGGCTGAATTACAGCTGTGTAATTAGTGACGTCTACGGCTGGAATTTCCTGTATCTTGTAGAAAATGCTACAATAGTCTTATGATTTTTAATAGATTGTTTTAGCAACTCTATCAACAAGAACCCCAAAGCGCAGCACAATACATTATGAAAAAATGTTTACAAACATTAATAATTTAAGAGATTTGGTGAGTCATTACCAAAATTATTTAATTCTGATTGTAAGACAAATGGCTGTCTAAATAATTACCTTTATTTATAATTAATGCAAAAAATGGAATAATATAGCTTTAAAGCGAAACATAATTTGAATTACTATCAAAAAATCATATTATAAAAATTTATCATCCGAGTTCAGTTCAGGTGTTCACCTCGTCCTATTTAGATTTATTTTATTCGTATCAACATACTTATACTCTAATTTTGGAATAAAAGAATAGGTATTTCTAAACTCTCTCCTTTTGAAGTTAGTACTACTTTTGAACATGTCTAGCGCATTTCTTTAAAAATCATTAAATATTTTTTATTATTAATTTGTTGTGCATCACAAATTAATTTGTAACTTAGCAGAATAACTTATTATTCTCACTTTGTCATTTTTTTTAACAATGCGATGTTTCAGTTGTAAGAATGCACAAACTAAAAACATGTATATCAGTGATAATAAACGATTTTTTTTCACCTTCAACGATTTCAAAGTTTGACAGCAAACACAAAAAAATAATAATAAGATTAGAAGTCGTTTACTTACCTGTTATGCACTGTGTAAAATATTTTAAGATAATAATTTTGAATGTAAGATAAAATGATATATTATGTCCTACAAAAATAACAGTACTTTTATTAAATGATTTGTTATAAGGTAATAATAAGGATACTTTTAATAAAAAATTTGAGCTTGATTTTTTTTATATAGTTTGTCATAAATTTGATAATTCCTCTCTCAATTCATCTTCTACATTTAACAGACTCGATCTTTCTTTCGTTTTTATGTTGGTTAATTTTGAAAATCCAAAATCACACAAATAGAATATAGTAAACTGTAAATTTAGATTCTGGAACCACTTGAAATATTTCACTTTATGAAAGGTCATAGTTATTGAAGATAAAAACATTGTTTAGCTGCAAAAAATATGGTATTTAACTACAAAAATAAATTTTCTTTTGCTGTGTACTTTTCTTGATTAAAACAAACTTTACGCGTAATAACAAACATTAAAATTTTTACTATGTACATTTATAAAATTTGGTGGAACACTTCAAGAATTAGGTCACTCTCAAAAGTGCCGCTGAGCAGTGGTTGAGAATTACAGATGTTTATTATGTGCTATAAAATTGAAATTTAGTCAAATATTTTATTTTTAATGACTTGAATGAAACTTTCTCATTAAGGATATTAATTATGTACATTAGTTTTTTAATTAATTCGTTTCTTGATTATTATGATGCATAATTTCATGAATTATGCAGCTAAACAAGAATTGAGAATATCTCTTTCAAATGTAGAGGTTTCACATTTTCCACCCAGGTTTCCTCATTTTCACTGTTGCCAGTCTCTAAGATTCATATCATGTAATTAGTTAGGTAAATATCGGCTGACATTAGTCTCGAGCCTGGGACTAGAGATCTGCTCTAAAATGGTTCCGATGCATCTCTCCTCGTCCTCCAGAAGAGAGTGCCCTTCTGTATTGCCCGACATCCCTCTCCGGTAATGGAGAGTAATTAGATTCCCCTGCTCTTCCTAAGATTGGTTATTGCCGAGAGAGAGCCTTCCTGTCAACAACAGGTGGTTCTCGATTATATTCATTAGCTTTCGCTCAAGGTGGTGATTGATCGCTGTCAAGGTCCCCAAAGAGTGCGTTCTTAGGAATACCGCAAAATGCATATCAATCAAAGTGATTAAAAAAAGTATAAAATCATTCACAGATTTCCCTTTTTGACGCAAAACTTTTAGCAAATAATTTTTCCTATTTTTAATTTTGAAAAAAGAGCAAGGAAATAAAATTCGAAGTATCTTTAAGAATATGTTTCTCATTTACGCGACACATAATACTTAATTTTAATATAAATATGTAAAATACGTTTTTAAATATCGTAAGAAAATAATGATTATCTTTCATGACTACAAAATTTATCACCATTGAAGATAATTTTTTTTTAGTTTTAAATAATTTCAAATATAAAAAGCAATAGTAGTAACGTAATATGTTAAAATTTTAATAAAAAGCACAAGTAATAACATAGAAGGCAAATATTTTAACACTTCTTCGAATTTTTAGACTAATTTATCGTTTCAACAATCTTTTAAATCACTCTCAATTTTTTATTACAAAGTATTTTATTTAATTTAAAAATAAATAAATACAATCATTTTTACTCAAAATGAAATAGAGCATGTTAAAAATTTTAGACACTTTGACAGATTTAACTGATCT
>JAPDSC010111754.1:629-14910 GCA_026290005.1 Latrodectus geometricus | reverse complement strand
TAATAGACTCTTTAATAATAAAGATAATTTGAGTAAACTAGTACGAAGAATATAACAAGTTATTATGTTGAACATAAAAAGCAGGATTTTCTTTATGTAAAAAAAAAAATTAAATTAGATTATGCTTTACTTTAATAAGGAAAAGTAGGAACAGAAGATATTTAGAAATGGCACTCGAAAATTTAAAAACTGAATATCATTTATTAAAATTACAAATAATTGCCAATTAATATGGGTATATTCATATCATACTGCAGATCTTTCTCTAGGTGAAATTGTATACCACATGATAATTAGCTGATTATACAAATAGTTTGGTATCATTATTAATTAAAATATAAAAACGGAAAGAAAGACAAAAAATTTCAGAACCAATTAGTCATTTCAAGAAAACATGGAAATGTTATTTTTTATAAATATAAACTTTATAAAAATATAACATAAATAACACATGAAAAGTAATATAACGTAAATAACACATGAAAAAACTCCATCACAAAAATTTATCCAGGTTTATTGCAAATAAAACAATTATGTAATATATTTATGTATGTTGCAAGTAAAACCATTGGAATATATTTTTTTAAATTTATATGATCATCATAAATTTTGTTGTAGATTTTTTTGTAAAATTAATTTTATAGAATTTTTTTAATTTTTTGACGACATTCTTACTTAAGATTATTATTTTTATATAAATAAAAGCTTTTATTTTAGTTCTTTTTTAAAATAGAATCTTAGACATTTTAATAATTATATAAAAATTTTTTAAAATTAATTATATCTGAATAACCAACTTAGAAAAATAAAAAAATGTAATAAATAGATTTTAACCAGATCATTAAAATCAAGAATTTTTAAAAGAGATAATTGTCCAAAGAATTTGAAATATAATATAAAATTATAATACTTTCTTTATATTAATTAATATATAATGTAGTTAAATATGTTTTATAAATCTGAAAATAGCTTCTCTAATACAAGCTACTTTGAGATATTTAATGTAAATACAACAATACTATTTTTATAGAAATCACTTTGTGAATATTCCATTAGAAATATTCTAAATATATATGTATATATATATATATATATATATATATATATATTTATTTATTTATTTTAATTTATTTTACACTTTTTCATTGAATCTTGAATTTTACTATCAATTTATATTAAAATACATTATATCAAATGGAGGAGCACTGAAAATATCAACAGAGAATTTATTTCCAAAAACATTTAAATAAATAATTCAAAACCTAAGATTTTGAATATTGTGGGATATATTATAATAGACATATTTACTAAATTCTTCCTGTAGAACATAATTTTCTTACTATAAATGTCAAGACTTATTTCATTTTACAGTAACTTTTTCTTGCTAGAATACTCGGAATAAATAGTGAAAATAATTAGCAGTATGATATATAATATTATTTGTCAAAGTAGTATTCAGCTTATTACATTTCATTATCAAAATTATTTCCATGTAGATAATTAATGTCTTCGTTTTATCTCTATTAAATAACTTATAATTTTTAAAATACCATTTTTATATTTAGCAAAATATTTAAAATCAATCTTAATGTATTAATTTGGCTTACAATTGGCTTGTTAAATCCACGTTTTTACAAGGAATGTGTAATATTTAACTTGAAAACATCTCCCTCAACTTATCTGTTGTAGCACGAGATAAAATATGGCTATTGGTTTGACATAATAAGTCAGTGCGAGCCTCTGGTTTCTTTAAAGTGTTTTATTCAACAGCAACAACAAGACTAGAGAAAAAGTTAGAAGTACAGTATGAAGAAATGGAATCACATGACCTAACACAGCGCCATCTATAGGAAATGAATGTTAGTTAGCTTAAGTGGAAGGAAGAAGATGCAACATCCTCCAACCGCAAAAGGATAAAATTTTAATCTAGCTAAAATTTCAAGTTAAAAATTGAACATTAAAAATTCAAATGAAATTAGCTTGTTACAAATACATAAAGCATCTAAACATGTGCTAAGGAAAAAAGCATTAATGAAGACCAATACAAAATTGATATTACAATTTAACAGGTTTGGCAGTTCTCAAAGTTTTACTTAAAATACCCGATGTTTCCAAACAAAACAATCTTTGAAATGGTCGAACCACCTCACCATTTTCAGTTTTGACCTTTGCAACTCGGGAAACACCATCACGTCCTTTATAGATTTCAATGATTTTAGCTAAAGGCCAATCAACACGTTTCTTACCATCAGAGCTGATTAATACCATATCTCCCACCTTAAGTGGGGTTTGATGGACGTGTCTGGAATGTTTAAGGAGAGAAATATATTCCTTTTGAAAACGCGTCTTAAGCTTTTGTTTAACGGACTGGAGGTGTTTCGCACGTTTGCGTAGGTTCAGCACATTCTGTTCAAGATCCTCGACTCTGAATTCAGTCTGATCCTGTAAAAAGAGAGAAGGTGTTAGTGGCACAAGATCTGATGGCTCTTCGGAGAGGTAAGTAAGAGGTCTGCTGTTGAGGATGGCTTCACACTCACACACAACAGTATACAGTTCTTCGTAGCCAAGACTCGCTTTTCCCAAATTCCGTCTCAACAATTCCTTCAACATTCTTACCACTCTTTCCCACCAACCTCCCCACCAAGCGGCAGTAGGTGGATTAAAATGCCAGGAGATCTTTTTCAAATCTGAATGAGACACAATTTTACTCCAATCGATATTTTTGAACTCGTTGTTTGCACCGATGAAATTGGTTCCATTATCAGAGTAGATTGTTTTCACTCGCCCTCGACGCGAGATGAATCGTCTCAAAGCAAGAAGAAAACTTTGTGTGGAAATGTCCGAGACAAGCTCGAAATGCACCGCACGGTACACTGCACACGTGAAGATAGCAATCCAAACTTTATCACGATTTCGAAGAACCAAGGGACCTGCTAGGTCTACTCCAGTTGTTTCGAAGACGGCCGACATTCGCACACGTTCTTCAGGAAGAGGAGCAAACATTGTAGTAGCAGGTTTGGACTTAAATCTTTGGCAAATTATGCATTTGGATACAACTGAACGAACAGTTTTCCTAGATCGCAAGATCCAGTATCTCTCACGAAGGATTGTGACTAGAGTTTGTACACCTACGTGATTGAAGGTTCGATGAGTTTCCTCTATGAGTTTTGAAACAAGCTCATGCTTGTCTGGCAGCAGGATAGGACGCCTGAAAAAGTCATCATCACCTGTGAAGATTAATTTTGTCTCTACTCTAAGAATACCATTGGAGTCCTGGTATATGACAAAGTTAGGAGGAATTAATTTGCGGTTTTTTCCGAATGTCTGTCTTTGTATATAAATGAATATTTCAAACTCAGATTGGGCGATCTCTTCATTTGCTAAGTTACCCTTTAAGATGGTTTCACTACGATTATTTATTAAAGATTTAGCATTAGAAATAAAACGTTTTACATAAGCCAGAATTCTAACAATTGTAGAAAATTTTGAAACTCTATTAGTCCAATCAAAGAAATTGGATGCGGAGTTATTTAAGGAGATACTTGACGTAACAGTAGGTTTTAACTCAGTGGTTGCCAGTTCCAATGCATCGGAAAAATCACAGTTTTCAGTTTTTGGCCAAGAGTCTCGATTTTCTAACCATTTGGGACCCTCCCACCAACGAAGACAAAAGAGAGTTTGGGCGTTGCATCCACGAGACGCAATGTCTGCTGCATTCATTTGAGATGGTACATAATACCAATCATCTTTTGAAGAATTCGAATGAATTTCCTTTATTCGATTGTTCACAAAGGTTTTCCATGTTCCGGTATTCTTTATCCAACAAAGAACCACTTTCGAGTCAGTCCAGTAGAAGGTTGGGATACCAGAGATGTTCAAGGAAGTTTTGACTGTCTGGACCAAACGAGTACCAATTAAAGCAGCAAGGAGCTCTAGTTTTGGTGTAGACATTTCAGTTTTGATTTTAGTGATGGGATCCTTTCTTAGAGGAGCGACACGTGATTTTGCCTGAACTAATCTAATTATAACTTCATTTTCGCATTCGATACGCAAAAACACGCACTCTGCAAATGCCCTCCCACTAGCATCGCTAAACATGTGAATGGTAGTAGTTGACTCAGCAATTAATCCCCCGAAATAACGCGGAATTTGAATAAATTTCAAAAAACCCAAGTTAGAAAGCCAAATTTTAAATTCCTCTACAATTTCAGAGGGAAGTTTATGATCCCATCCCAGCTTATCGTTTTTCCACGCTTTTTGCATTAGAAGCTTTGGAATGAGTGTTACGGGTGCGGTAAAACCGATTGGATCGAAAATTTTTTGCGAAATCGACAAAAGTTGCCTTTTTGTACATTTATCATTAATTTCAGTTGTGATGCAGTTAACATCACACGCAATTGTATCTGAATCGGGATACCATAAAAGACCAAGTACAGGAGAATATCTACAGTCACTTAAATCCCGATTTTCACTTTGAGAAGAAAAAACCCATCCCGTAAGCTCAAAACCAGCTTGGGACATTACTTGACAAGCCGTCTTTGAAAATTGTTCCGACTCGAGATTGTTTTCGACGCTTGTCACTACGTTGTCAACGTATAATGCATCTTTCAATTTTAGAGCGATATCATTCCCATTTTCTTTCAATTTATCTAGGTGGTGATAAATTGTTGCCATAAGCAAAAATGGACTTGATGAAAGGCCAAATACCACTCTACAATGTCTGTAGATTTTAATTTTGCGTTTTTCAAAGTCTTCCCACCAAAGAAAGCGAAGAAAATTTCTGTCGGAAGGAGATACGCTTATTTGAAGAAATGCTTTGCTTATGTCAGAAATCACGCCAATTTTATTCTTGCGAAATCTATTTAAAATATTGGGAATCATTTCAATATAATTCGGACCTGTAGCTAAACATTGATTCAAGGAAACGGCATTTTCATCTTTGGACGAAGCATCGAACACGGGCCGTATTTTAGTTGTTAAACTAGATTCCTTAAAAACAGCTCTGTGAGGGAGGTACCTGCATGTCATTTCATTTTCTTTTTCGTTAACTGACACTAGTTCTATGATCCCCTTTTGTTCCCATTCCTTAAAAATGTTGTCATAAGACTCAAATTTTCCATTCGTGATAAGTTTAGAAGTCATGGAGCCTAAACGTCTCTCCGAATGATCTCTCAAATCACTTAAGTTAGGATGACCTTCAATCCATGGAAGATTTACTTCGTACCTACCATCACGAAATTTAACAGTTTTTTCGAAAAAAGACAAAGTTTCACTATCGATTTCTGTTTTTGTTTTATTTTCTACGGGATCTCTAATACCAAGAATATCCAATGACCAAAGGTCGCAAATTTTGCTACCACTATGCAGCGAAATTATGGGCATATCATGAGTAGAACTAGTTTTAGAGGATTCTTATTTCCCCATTACTACCCATCCTAAGTACGTTTGGACAGCGGTTAAACCATTGGGCTGTTGACTGATACAACCAGTCAAAAGTTTTCCTAAATAATCAGCACCAATAAGGACCGATATATCAGAATTATCATTTTCATTATCGGAAAAATAAATACCAAGTTTAGTGAAGCATTTAGTATCAATTTTACTTATTTTAGGAACGGTACCACAAATAGTTTCTTTGTCCAACAATACTACTTCACACGAAAAGTTTCCGCGTATTTCCTGAAGCTCACACTTTAAAGCTGAATGCTTAATTTTTTCCGTTTCAATACCGCCAAATAAACTATGCGTTAGAAACTCAGAATGGTCATGTTTTAAGTTTAAATACTCTGCAACATCACGAGCTATATAAGAACGCTGCGACGCCGAATCGAATAAACAACGAACAATTTTTGACCTGGAAGGGCCTGACACTCTTATTTGAAGTGTTTGTAATAAAACATCCGCTGAATGAGACGAGCTATGACTCACGACACTATTTGTCTCAATTTTGTTAATACATGCAACAGATTCTTCTCCTTTGCTTAAATTGGGGCATAATATCGGATAATGTTTTTTAGTACAGACTATGCATCGAAGGCTCATTGTACATTTATCAGCGCGGCAATTAATTCTTAAACAAGATAAACATCTCTTTGCCCTAAGTACCTTGTCCCTTCTTTCCTTTAATGTAAACTTTTGAGCGGTGAAGCAGTCACTACTTCTATGCGTGGGCTTATCGCAGAATAAGCAATATAACTCAGCCCTGTTACGTCTATCATAGCCTCTTCGGGCATCTGTTTTAGTTTGAGTTGTTAATGCAGCTGCAGTCGGGACAAGAGGCGCCGAATTTATTTTACGATCGGATTCAGTTTTATTTATTTTATCTACTTTGGTTTTATCCATTGAGCAAAAACCCTTAGCTATTCGAATCCGTTCACTGCCTATTACTTCATTCCGAAGAAACTGCATGAGTAGTTCAAGGTCATTATTCATATTTCCTGATCGGGAAGTTGAATTCCTCTCTCTCTCCCATGCAATCAAAATATTTTCAGGAATAGAAGCTTCAACTAGTGGGTAAAGCATGCATGCGTATTTCTCTTTAGTTACACCCAAATTTTCTAAACAGCGCAAATGCGCATCTAATTGATCTACTAAGTTAATGAAAGGCATATTCTGCGATTGATTTAAAATAAGTTTTAACAGTTCGCGTACATACAATTCAATTAACATTTTATCATCAGCAAAACGTGCTTTTAAATTTTTAATTACAGATTTATATTCATTTTTAGAAACATGATACGATTGAACAAAATCGAAAGCCTTACCCTCGGTTGTCTGCATCAGATAGGCAAATTTAATGTTGTCCTCCAATTTAGGATCATCATCAATTTTTTGGAACATGGTCCAAAAAGAAAACCAATTCTTGGGATTACCGTCAAAAGTTGAAAGTTCCAGTTTAGGCAAATTAATGGAGATTCGATCGGTGGAATCCTTCGGTTTATTTCGATTTGCAGAGCTTTGTAGGTACTCCTCAAAGCGAAGTTTCGCAGAAGTAAAATCGTCACGGTAGTTTTCACACCTTTCAAATTCAGCCTCTATGATCTCGGCAGAAGAGGAAGCCTTACCTTTGGCTGTTTCTTCGGTAGTTGAAGAAAGATATTGTATGACTTTCTCATCATTTTCAAACAGCCTCCCAGATTTTTCTTCCAGTATAGAAAATGCGAGGGATGCCTCTTTAACATTGTTGGCTACGATACATGTATCCATATCTTTAATCGTTTTTGTTACAGCAGTCCGCAAAACTTTGCGTTGAATCAAACAGCTGTCATCCATAATTCCTTTTCGGAAATTCCAATTTGAGCGGGTAAATATTGCTCGAAATTCAGTTTCAGTGCCAAATACTGCGCGAATTTAACGTTGGGCGCCAGATGTTGTAGCACGAGATAAAATATGGCTATTGGTTTGACAAAATAAGTCAGTGCGAGCCTCTGGTTTCTTTAAAGTGTTTTATTCAACAGCAACAACAAGACTAGAGAAAAAGTTAGAAGTACAGTATGAAGAAATGGAATCACATGACCTAACACAGCGCCATCTATAGGAAATGAATGTTAGTTAGCTTAAGTGGAAGGAAGAAGATGCAATGTATTAATTTATTATGTATTATCTTAATGTATTAATTTGGCTTACAATTGGCTTGTTAAATCCACGTTTTTACAAGGAATGTGTAATATTTAACTTGAAAACATCTCCCTCAACTTATCCACGCTATTGTATAAATCTCATTAAATTTCTACATTTTCATAGCTTTACTATTTGAAACAAAATGAAGAAGTCTATTGTCAACATCATTATAAATCTGATCAAAATTCTGTAAGAGTAAAGTCTATGAACTTTTGTTTGATATACGTTTATTTTCATGATTTGATTTTTAGAAGATAATTCAATTTCTGTTTCATGCAAAACTAGCAAAATCGCAATATTTTAAGTTTATCTAATTTATTTGTTAATATTTAAATTTATAAGAAAGTTACATTTAATGTGTAAAAATGTATAAGTAAATTTATTTATATATTTTATATAAAACTAAAATGTTTAGTTTCATAGCAGTGCAGTATTTTACATTAAGTAAAAAAGTTACTAAATACGTATTGCGTGTATAATCTCTTCTTGCAATCATTTAACAACAATATTCAGTGTCATTAATATGTAATTAAATGTAATTAATTACATAAATTTCTCGTATACGTCTTAAAAATAGTAATTATATATATTTTTTTCTGGGTGCTAAATTAAATGCTTGTATTTATATTGTTCTGGTGTATTTATATTGCCAATATGTGTAAGTTGGTCAGTTTCTAGAAATTTCAGCAACTTTAATTTCATCTGTGTTGCTTCTTTTAGTTTAAAATAAGTAAACGTTGACTTCAACATATTAAAAAAATTATTAACCGAACTTCAGAAAAACAAAAAAGGCACGTTATGTTTGTTTTATATTTATGAAAAAGTTAAAAACAATTCTTGTTTAAAATGTTACAGTTTTTCGTTAGCTGCCATATTTAGAATAAAGCTGAATATTTTGTATGAAAGTTTCCAATATTTAAGATGTTCTATAATGTTATTGCTTACATGGAAAAGTTGTTAGTAAATATTTAAAAATTGGAATTCGAAAAATTAAAAATTT
Organism: Latrodectus geometricus; assembly: GCA_026290005.1. Lineage (NCBI taxonomy): Eukaryota > Metazoa > Arthropoda > Arachnida > Araneae > Theridiidae > Latrodectus > Latrodectus geometricus. The sequence goes on along the minus strand of JAPDSC010111754.1, from coordinate 6,290 downwards.
GAGCTTCGAGAGTTATTTGAATTTAAACCAGATTATTGTTTAACCAATACTGAAACGAAGGAGGAATATCAACGAATAAATAAGCTTTTTAAGTTTCATTCTCTTTCTGATGATGGTAAAATATGTATCCAACCATATTTAAAGAAGTCACTTATTTTTGGACGAGCATTCTATTGATGAAAAACGTTGATGTTTGCGATCTCCGTATCAAAGATTTTCATAAAATATTTTACATAACTTTTTTTATAAATATAAATTCATTTACAAAAGTAAAATTTCTAAAAAACATCAAATTCAAAGATTTTTCATACTGCAAAATTTCATATACAGCTGCTGAAACCTATGACTGTAATGCTTATCTTTGCCATTGCCATAAAAGTCACTTCGTCAGTAAAATCAATATTGGTATAAAAAAGTCATTTTATAGCAAAATTTTAGGAAAGATTTTACAAAATTCCAGAATTTTTTTCTTGTAGAGTAAAATAGAATGCTTTAAGCTATATATTAAAATGGGTATTTTTTTTCAAAAAATAAACGTTTTTGTTAAATAGAAATGAAAGAAGTTGTAGAGATGATAATATTTTTGATTCCATGGTGAATGAATTTGTCTACAATGAGTGAGAAATTCTACTAAAAATGTCCTACATTTTATTTTTAATTTATAGGGAAATCATTTTATTTACCTATACAAAATCAATACTTGAAATATTTACATTACCTTTCCTATAATTTTTTTGGAGCACTAATAAGCAATCGAGTGTTTTTGTAGAAAATCCAGCCAAATGATTGTCATTGACCTTACTTCGCAATACATAACGTACAGAACGTATTTTGTTGCATACTTGCTATTTTTAAAGAAACGTGAAGCTGTGAGCCATGAAAGAAAGACTGTTAATACTACCTGTCGCTACCAGCAAAAAAGTCACGTGAAACTTTGGCTTTTGTGCTGTTACATCATTCGCGCGTTCAAAACGAATTGAAATCACAACAATAATAAGTTTTAATCCATGAATATTTTTAAATTTTTATTTTCCATGAAATATAGCTCTGACATATTCCTGACATATATTTCTTTTATTAAAGTTTTGCTAATTATTTTACAATGATTTAATTGTTAACACATTTTTAAATTTATATCATTGATCATAGAAATTTCTTAAATCCCTAGAGCATAAACAAAAAGTGAGGAAAGGCATTAAATATTACACATAGTATCACTATTAAAAGTGTGCATTTTAAAACTCCAGAAAAATTAGTTAATTTTTTGTAAATATAATACCTTTCCTTTCCAAACATAGTTATTTTAAAATTAGGAAGTATATGTAAATACGAAGTGTCATTTTAGCTTGTATAAATTAATCGAAATCAAAAGAAATATTATCTAAAGTTAGCGAAGTTATATATTTTTTAAACAAATAAGAACATAAAAATCTAACCTAATTAAAAAACATTATCTGTATGATTTACTGCAAGAAATGTTATGTACAAGTGTATGGTGATATATGATACTTTGAATCATCCATGCAAGGATACTGTAATATTAAATTGAAATTTACTGTTGTAGAATAAATGTTTGGAAAATAACCTAATGTAGGAATTAAAATCCAAATTAATAAAAAATCTTTTCTTTTGAACTACATCGGTGTTATTAATGAATTATCAGTTTGAGAATTCTAACATACGTGATTCCCATTTTGCTTGTTAAACTGATATAAACTTAGTCAATAATTGTGATTGTAGTTCTTTTTTAATAAGTTTACCAATGTTAGAAAAATCTGATTAGAAAATTAGAATAAATATTGCTACATTTTAGTAGAAAATCGATATTGTATTCCTTAATTTTGATAATCATATATGTATATAATTATTCTCTTAATTTTAAAAATTACGAATCATAATATATTCAGTTAGGTTTTAACATCACTACGTTACTCTCTGTAGTAAATTTTAAGGTTAATTTACAAAGCTCATATATGCTTTAATTTTTTAACACGTTATTCAAAGAATCTTAATTGGCGTGTAAACTAGAATCTTTCAAAGTCCAGTTCATTTTGCGTGTTACCAGTTTAACATTGCTTCAGCTGAAACATTCATCTCCAAGCTAATAAATCATCATTAATCATCACGTTATGATAGAAAACCATAATTATTTATGTGAAGAAATAAGAGAAGTTTAAATGTTAGATAAATAAGTTAGATTATATTCAACTTTGCAAAGTCATCTTCTGAGACTATTGAATTTTGAAACAAACGAGGAAAAATCATATATTATGATTTTGTTTTTTTTTTTAAGAAAAATGAGATTTAATATATAAAGTTTCAAAAATATATATTTAAATAAGTATTATTGTAAATATTTACAAATTAGGCTTTAACAATGCACATAGTTATTGTTACGAAATATTAAAATATCAAATGCATAGTTTGCCATTATATTAATGATGGATATTACTATGTAATATAAATAATAAAACGAAAACATCATAAGTTGACTCTAAATTCCCTTTCTATCGGTGGTAACATCTCTTTTTTTGGTTTATGTCTCACTTTTAAATTAAAATAAGTATAATGTGAAACAATTTTCAATATATGAATTTTGTATTCTAATATCTTTCTTTGTAAAGTAATCTCAGATTATGGATTTTAGCAATTTCATGTAAGCTTAGTTTTAATGCGTATTTAAAATAAATTACCAAACTATTGAGATAAATATATTTACATTAAAATTAATGAAATAGAAATAATTGAATTAAATTTTCTCTAAATCTTATAAAATATGTTTGTTATTAATTGAACTGTACTTTTAATATTTTACTTTAACATACTTCCTAAAAATCGAAAATGACATGAAACAGTTTTAACTTTTAGGAAACAGCTAATTATAGGAGTAATTTAACAATTTCGTCGCAATTATTACAGAATTGATTACCAATACATGCTTCCGATGATTAAATCCCTCGCGGAAAATGTTGAATTGAAGGTATGAGTTCGGGTACCAAGCGATAACTCGAAAAGATTGATGGAGATATAAATCTCAGTTTAATACTCTTGTAAATGAAACTCTGTAATATTTTCTTCTGCGTTGCTGAATCTTTTTCTCTACATTTGAACTTTAGTACACTAAATTTTTAATCCTTAAAAAATTAGAAAAAACATTAGTGTTTATATTAACTTAGGTAAATGTTATATTCAAACAATTTACCATGGAAATAAAATACCATGAATTTATAAAACAAAACTGTTTATTTTTTGGAGAAATATATGAGGCAAAATATCCAAAAAAAATCACTAACACAATATAACTTCTTCATTATCTGAATGGCAAATATATTTTTATTTAGATTAAAATTAACAAAAATTAATTTTATATTGCTTTATAATTATTTAAATTAATAAACAACACATTTTATTCGCATTTCTGCTTGCATTAATATACCAAACATATCTATATAGTTTATATATTTTATAAATGTAAAAAAGAAAACTAATAAATTAATACATTATTTTCGTAAAAATGTATATATCATCTAATTTCATTTATTTTTGATATTTTTATTTTATTTTATAGTAAATATAAGTTGATAGTTCGTTGTTGCTTGTTTGTTGTTTCAGATTACACTTGGCATCGCCAAGCCCACCCTTTAGATACTAGGCTAATAAAGTCTTCCGTTTTTGAATAGAACACCATCATACGAAGGTGGAAGTATGATTTTTCGCTCATAGATGGCAGCACCATCTGAAGCTTCCAATTTAGGGTTTGAAACCAAAGAAGACCCAAAGGCCTGCTCCAACCACCCCTAGAGGTATTAGTTTAGAATGGGAACATGGAGGACATTGCGACTCGACAGATTTAACGTGCCCCAGTCGCCATTAGTGAACCAGACGAATATTTGGCGAAGCTAGGATTCGAAATCACTACCCTTTGGTAACGACGACCTAACCAATCAGGCTACAGCAGCCCGATAGCTCGTTGTTAATCCTATTATGAAATATATATATTTTTCTATTAAAATAAATATCATAAAAGAAAAGATATGTGTGAGTGCACTATATAATTGTGTAAATAATATAATTATGTTAATTAAGTAAATAAAACGAATTTGGAAAGATTCAGAGGAAAAATTTTGTATTTTATAAAAATTAACAATAATGCAATTTTATCATAATATTGACATTGTCCTGAAAAAGTGTTACTATATTTTCAACGTTTTCAGTCTAAGCATGAAATGATTTAAATTGATTCACTTGTTATAATTTATTACTGATTATATGAGGAACATTAGTTTTTATTTTTACTTAATTTTTTTTTCTTTTTTGCTATTATAGAATTTACTTTTTGCTCACAAATTCTATTACAACAATATGTTTTTCTAATAAAATATATTAACATTTTATATAAAAGAAAATAATCAGTATTACTTTCTGTGAAACTGATAATTAATTTATTCAAAATATGTCTAAACAATACTCCGTTGAATATGCTATGTAATAAAATAAAAAAGAATTTATTTCATTGATGTTATAAACTTTGAAATGGATATGATAGTAATAAATAGTCAACACTATATTAATGTGTTTTTTTTTATTTTCAATAAAATCAAATTATAATTAAATAAATTCTATATATTTTGTTACTTAAAATAATATGAACATAATATGAATTCAAAATAACTCACTTCCCAAAAAAATTAACGTTGGTCTCAAAAATTCAAATTTTCTAGAAGACGTAAATCAAGAGTTAACTTTTGAAAATGACAGCACACTGTTGCAGATTTACACGTCTCACGATTGACGCCTTCGTAATCAACCGTCAAGATCTGGATTTGGCGATAAAGCTGGCGAATTTTCCATTGGCGAGCGATTAGACGAAGAAACATCATGAGAGAGTAGGAGGCAACCTGGTACCTCATCCCAGATGTGCTTTCGGCATCCTCTTGATACGGAAGAGAACTTATTGTTCGGAGAAACTTTTCTGCTAGAAAAGACCCGATATATTCAGCATAATTGTATTTGGTGTTGATTATAACTAATATCAGAATATACTAATTTTTGGATATTTATTTTCACGGTACGAAAAATAAACATAAATTGTAAATTTCTTTTTTTTAATATTTAATTTAACTTAATAATTAAAAAATGAAAACTTTTTGAAATTCTCGGGTTCTGGCTTGGAGTAACACAAAAGTTTTTTTCTTTTCCACCTCTGAACTATATATATGAATTGGAGTTATTTTATAGAAGTTCAATACAAATAAGAAAAATTTTGGTATGTAAATAATTGATATATTTATAAATATTTAATAAACATAAAAATATCTTTTAAAATAGTTAATATTAAATTTAAACTAATATTTATATTTTTGTATAATATGAGCATATTTTATTTAATTGAAATGCAGTAAAATTTGAATAAAATAATTCTCACTTAATATATGCTAATTTAATATAGTGTATTTTTAAAGTAATATGGAATTTGTAAATATTAATTAAAAGTATTATCAATTAACTAATATTAATATTTTAATTGATAAATATATCAACACTTTGATTTTGTATAACTTAAAACTTAGTTCTGAAGAGTCAATTTATAATATTTAATTTTTTTTCTTAAATTTGTAATATTTCTAATACTTTTTTTACAATGATTTGTTCTCTATCTCT
>JAPDSC010111737.1:0-12235 GCA_026290005.1 Latrodectus geometricus | reverse complement strand
TCAAAGTCATCAAAATCAGAACCTATTGGAGTAAGAGGTCTAGAATTTAGCATTCCTTCAATTTGAATAACTATAGTTAAAAATTCTTCTAAAGTGTAGTTGTTGTTTCCTACCACTCGCTTTAAGTGGTATTTAAATGACTTTACACCTGATTCCCAAAGACCTCCAAAGTTAGGTGATCTGGGAGGTATAAATTTCCAATCGATATTTTCGTCCAAAAAAAATTTACCTAATTTATTATCCAGATTTTTTAAAATTTCATTTAATTTTTTCAGTTCCTTATTTGCACCAACAAAGGTTTTTGCATTATCGATGAATATTTTTGCACATTTACCTCTTCTAGCAATAAATCGCTTAAAAGAAGCTATAAAGGCTTCCGATGACAAATCGGTTTCTATTTCCAAATGAACTGCGCGAGTAACTAAGCAAATAAAAATTGCTATGTATACTTTATTAAGAGTTCCTTTTCTTTGATTTTTAAGTTTAACATGAAATGGACCACAGAAACAATACTGTAACATTAAAGGGATAAGTTTGTTCTATTCTTTCTTTAGGCACATTTCCCATTATTTGATTCTGCATTTTTGGCTTATTTTTAAAACATGTCAAGCATTCATGCATAATTTTCCTGCATAAATTTCTACCATTAATTGGCCAAAATGTTTGTCTTACACAATATAATAAGGATTGAGGATTTGCATGCAAATATTTTTTATGATAATATTTTAAGATAACTATTGTTTATTTATTAGACTTAGGAAGAATAATGGGATTTTTCTTATCTTTAACAAAATTTGAATTGTTTAATCTACCTACAACTCTAAGAATATTTTCTTCATCAAGATATGGATTTAAATATTTTAATTTACTGTTACCTGAAATGGGCTCATCTTTGATTATTTTACTTATGTCTTCTGAAAATTCCTTTGGTTGTATGAATCTTACCATAAATATTTCTGATCGTTCAATTTCTGAAGATTCTAATATACCTAATTTCCTCTCCGATGGAGATTTTACATTATGCATGAATCTGAAACAAAAACTTAATACACGGATTAATTTTATGTAATTGTTAGAAATTTTCAACAAATTGGATATAAATGAATTTTGAGATATTAAACTTAAAAAATTAGAGCTCTTATTAGATAAATCATCAGCTTTTCTCAGCTCGTTTTCGAACTCTAGTTCGTTGACTGGATCAACGGATTTATTTAAAAAGTTATCTTGTAACAAAAATGTTGATCCATGAAACCAAGTAGAATTCTGGATAAGGGAACTGGCACTTTCTCCTCGAATAACTAGATCTGCTGGATTGTTCTTTCCAGGGCAGTGAGACCATGAGTTGGCAACGGTCAAGGCTTGAATCTCTGTCACTCTATTGGCTACAAGCGGTTTCCACTTTCTTGGCGAACTTTGAATTCAGTGCACAACAATTTGAGAGTCCGACCAGAGATAAACTTTCGTTTTAGCCTCTTCTTGAATGATTTTCTTTATTTTATACACTAAACGTGATGCAGGTAGTGCTCCCATTAGCTCTAATCTAGCCAAGGTTAGCTTCTTAACAGGAGAAACTCGACTTTTCGAAACAACAAGATTTACTTCAGCCTCATTATCCTTGTAGACTTTGAGGTAAACTACTGCACCGTAAGCCTTGTTGCTAGCATCCGAAAAGCCATGTATTTCCACATATTTACTGGAAGAATTGTCCAAAATAAATCTTGAGATTTTCAATTCTGAAAGATGAGGGAATTCCGTACACCACTTAGACCATTGTTCTTCTATATCTGTAGGAAGCTGTTCACCCCAGGATAGATTTCTTCGCCATAATTCTTGCAACATACATTTAATTCTTATAGTGAATGGAGTTAGAAGTCCGGTCGGATCGGAAATCTTCCCAGCAGCTTGTAAGATGAATCGTTTCGTATTCTATTTGACTTTAAGGAATTCCATTAGATTTTTCACTTCCACTGTCAGGCAATCTTCGGCGGTATTCCAAGGGATTCTTAATATTTTCATTAAATTGGTTCCCGATTCCACAGAATAGGCTGGTGGGTGAATATCAAAATTTTCTTGCTTCCATCTGTCCATTAAGCTTGATTCGTTTGAATTCCATTTTCTTAGCTTCATACTTGCTTCCTGCATTATTTCTTTTGCCTTATAAGAAATTTGGAAGGCTTCTTCAACGTTATTAGCTCCAGTTATTAAATCAAACAAGTGTTCAATAAATGAACCGTGGTAGGATATTCATCACGATATCTTTCAATATGATGCTTTATCGTGACGGCTAACAGGAAGGGGCTTGTATTAACTCCGAAGAGAACACGCTTAAATCTGTAAATTTCAATCCCATAATTATCTCTTTGTAGAACTTTATCATTTTTCCAGAGGAATCTTGTTGCATCCCTATCAGCTGTTGACAAAGATATTTGCAAAAACGCCTTTTCAATATCGGCTGTGAATGCTATTTTATTGAAGCGAAATTTGATTAATAGATCCATTAAATTTGGATTAAGATTTGGACCGGGCAACAAACAATCATTTAAAGATATCTGACCTGATCATATGAACTTGAATTGAACACTCACAAAACAAAAACACACAATGCTTACTTTGGTAGTAAGTTTATCATTTTTTCAAACAGGTTGATGAGGAAGATAAAATAAGTGTTTACCCGAAGAAGATTTCTCTGGCAAAACCTTTTCGATAACACCTGCCTTCAAATAATCTTCGATTATTTCATTATATTGTTTATGTAAAATGGGGTTTCTATAAAGTCGTTTTGAAAGAGTTCTAAGTCTCCCTTCTGCAACAGTATAGTTATCACTTAAAATAAATGAATTGGAGGTCCATGGTAAGCATACTTCGTAACTATTATCTTTATAAGTTACTGTTTCCTCAAAGTTTTGTAAAACATCATCATTAGAATCTATCTTTGGATTATTTCTTATACCTAATGATTCAGATCCCAAAATCTTTTTAAATCATTTTTCAAAGTATCGTTTTATTAAATTTTTACTTTTAAAATAGTTTTCACCTTTTGGCTTTACATATGAAGGTTGATTTCTTTGCATATTTTCTAATATTTGACTTCACCTTAACAAAAAGTTAATAAATTCTTCCCAATTTGGAAGCTCGTTTGTGACTTGAGTCATTTCGTATTGTTTACGCGTTTCTTTATCTAACTTTTGTGAAATAATATGAATTAGTAATAATTCAGATAATTTATTTAATTCCAAATCTAACAATTTCAGAGCTCTTAAATGTTTTAAAATATTATCAGTAAACTTTCTCAATTCTTTTGATGATTCATGAGTTAGTTTCTCTATAGATAAAATTGAATTTATATGTGAGTACGCTGTTAATTTCTTGTTTTCATACCTTTCTTCAAGAGTTTTTAATAGAGAATTAAAAGTGTCATCTTTTGTTTGAATTGATTTTGCTTCACCTTTTAAGGATGCCTTAAAATAATAAAGTTTCTGCGTTTCATTTAAATCATCATTATTAACTATCAAGGAATAAAATTGGCTCTTAAAAACGTTCCAATCTTCATAATTAGCATAAAATATGGGTAAAGGTATTTCAGGAAGTTTAATCATGGAAGCATTTTGACATTTAATTTGTTTCTTATCAAATTCATTTGTATTTATCAATTGAGAAATAAGGAATTTCAACCTTATCTCACTTTTATCCAGGCTTTCTTGAATCTCCTCTAAGTTGTTTAAATGTTCATCAACATTTACTTCTTCTGGTAAGGCATAGTAGTCGCTTCTCATTCCATCAATACTCTTGTTTATAGCTTTAACATTGTTCAGTTTCTGTAAAAGTTCTATTGAGTTTCATTCGTTTCCTGATAGTCCTTTATAAATGACTCTAATCTTATTAATTTTGTTTTGATGGCACTGCGCTGCCGATTCAAAACAGTAATTTGTTGCTTTGCCCTAGTTAATTATTTCGTTTACGCTGGTAATCTGCGGGTCGCTAGGACCAAAATGTAAGGACCGTCCTACTAACTAAAGAATTTAAGTGGACTGTATCTTAACAAAATAACAACTTTTATTCAACATTAAAAGGAGTAAGCAAAGGAAGACCAAATGGCAGGCCCGTCTGTCACCTTCCCCTGTTACAGCTACTTTCTTACTAAATTAGACAAAAAAATCCCTCACTTGGGTAAGTGAGAGCACCATCTATAATATCGGAGGTCTTAACACCATCAATAAAAGATTCCATTTGGGTTTTTATGTATAATTTATAGATTTTATTTAAAACACATTCTTTAAAAGGGACAAAATTATTTATTTTATCATCATTTGAATTTTTTGCACCATTTAGTATTGGAGATGATTGAGATGAAATCGCTTGAAGAGGACTAATACATGTTTCTTTTTGCATGCAAAGCAAATTGGCAGCATGAAAGTGCTTACACCTGTTGTCCAGAATTGCATAATCATGACACGTGCATTCATAAGCTGATATACAGCATATACATTCTATACAAAATATGTTACATGAAACTGAAGAACAGCTATGCAATTGCTTAACTTCATATGATTTGCTAGGAAACAAAGTTGACTTCACAAACCATTTATCATCTGCTACCTGCAAAAAATCTGAAGTAATTTTGTCCTCTTTTTTATGGCATTGATATAAGCTTGTATGTCTTTTAGTGATTTTTCCCTTATGTAGTTTAATAAACCTGTCAAATTTCTTATTAAGTATGTAATTTTTTAAGCTTTCACAGCACTTATTAACCCTTTTGCATTTTCCCCCATTCAAATAAATATGTTTTACTTTCTTATAAAAATGCATGTTTGTGGTTAATTTAGCTTCTTTTCTATAGCAATAAGCCCACATTTGTGTTCAGTTGCTATAGTACTTCAAAAAGTATTTATAAAACTTTTCAGTGTCAGCATCATTTTATAATTCTAACGAAACTTGTTGCAGCAAATTAATAAATATATTTTCATCTAATTCATAAGCAATAGCTTATAAAATTTTATCCAGTTGTTCCATGGGTGGAGTCGTTGCAAATTATGTCATTTCCAAATTCTACAAACATTTGCAACTGAACAAGCATCATAAATGCTAGAAAAAACAATTATTCATTAAAGGTTAATGAGAAACATATTGCTCTTTGGAATTTAAAATTATATCTTCAATTTCTTTCATACTTTTACTCCACACATGTAAGCTAATTTTATTACTGGAAAATTGAGTAAAAAAGGAAATCTTAGAACCAATACTATTTTTTATATTAGTTATATCCTTGTGTTAAAATATGGTGCCTTTCTTTAATACCATTCATCCCTAAATCATGTCTAACATCTCTAAGAATTCGGTTTTCATTGACACCTAATAATAATTTCCCTAGAAAAAAAATATTATTTTTTAGAAAATTACAGTTTACAGTTAATAGGAAAAAAATTATATCTTAAAAATATTACATTTCCATTTTACGAATTTTATTATAAACAAAAATGTATAGTAAAATACTTAAAATGGAGATGGTTGAATCCTTTTATAAGATAACTGATAGATACATTTTGAATTTAATAATCTCTATCTAAAAGAAAATATTAAAGGAAATTTAATCCTAAGCCATATGCATATTTTAACAGTTAATATATATTCCTCAAAATGTTGAATATTTAACCACTCACTTTATGGGAAAAAGAAAATAAAGTATTTTGAAAAAATTAAGTAAATTTTAGTTATAAATATTACATTCACTCAAATTCAAATGACTCAATTATTTAAATATTTACATGTTATGTGAACAAGAAAATTAAATGCTTATACATATGAAAATATTTATTATGATATGAAACTTAAACATTTCTGCAGAAAGAACTTTACTTTATAGGTAAAAACATTCGTCCCATAACATAAAAAAATTCTTTGTATTTACTTTCTTCATATTTTCTAAACTCACTGACTAGCATTAAAAATACATGTGTATTAGAAGCCCTTTTTCACTGAAGTAAAAGTCATGTTGTTTGGCAGATACATAAAGACTTATTACATAGATTTTGATACACACTGAACAGCTGTGTGCTGTACATCGCAATATGGCATACATTATTAATGTGTTCATTCATGAGATGTTATTAATGTGTGCAATTCATGAGAAATGTCTTACAACTGTTAAGCTTCCATTATGTTAAATTACTACATATTGATAACTATAAATCAAAGAGTAAATTTATTTAGAAAATGCATTCCATTGAAATAGTTAATTTTCAATTTAGAATATAATTTTATAATCATTTAATATTTGTTTCTTCACAAGTATTTAGCTTTAAAGAACTTCATATATATATATATATATATATATATATATATATATATATATATATATATATATTCTTCCACTTCTTCTATACATATAATGATACACTGAATGAGATTTAAATTTTTTCACTCCTCAAACCAGAGTAAAATTAGGCTTTGTTTGCTCTGCTTCAAATGCAAGCCATTTATTAAAATCTGAAATATATGTATGTAAAAAATATTATACATAATCTACTGTAAATTAAGTAAGTATCAATTTACAATATTTACAATGAGTAATGGACTGTAAAATAGTAAGATTTAATACATTAATATTACATACATGCGTGTCATTCGAAAGTCTTTTCTTCATATTTATTTTGATTTTCAAATTTATGGCTATATCTTAAATGCTGTCTTAACTTTTCCAGATTTTCAAATCTTTCATCACAATTTTCTATATCACAGGGAATGGTAAAATGGATAAGTTTACGGTGTTCCTTGGGGTTATTGTAAGAATCAAATAGAATATCACATTTATTGCATTTAAATATTTTTTTAGTTTTTTTGAAGACGTTAAATTTTTTTGACGAATTTTGATTTTATATGCATGTAAAAATCTTTTTTGATAATATACTTTATTGCACTCATCACATTTATGAGCATCCATTTTATAAGAAGACAATGTGAATGTGCCATATTTTTGAAAAATGAAGTTGCGAATTGCTTAACAACCGATAGATAGCAGCACTAGTAACATATAATGTAACTAATCAGAGAATGAAAGCGTACTTAAAAGGGTATAGAATCTAGCTACCTGTAAAAATTAGGCAGTTACCGAATTATATAAAAATATCCACGTAAATAATCACTTTATGATATCCTGTAAAAACATTTACCACTTGTAAAATAAATTGTGATATTATTCATTTAAATTTTTTTTCCTCACATAAAATATCAATTTATTTTAATTATTCAAAGCGAAATAAGATTGTGTAATATATGAACTTTTGTTGTTACTTTTGTTTAACATCAATTTATTTTTTTAGCACGGTTTTACGTAAATTTGAGTATTTTTTAAATTCACCAAGTGTTTTATTTCACAATATTTTGCACTAAAATGTAATAATGAAATTAAGAGTTTTGCAAACAAAATTGGTGTATTTTTTAATAATTAATCAAGAAATATAATCATTCTATATCGAAGTAATTTACATTGAATAGTTGAATGAAGTTTCATGCTATGAGTTTTTATAATGAAAATATATTTTGATATCATAAATTTCATTTATAATTTATCTTAATATTTATTTGAACCGTATTAAATATAAATGCATCTTATTTTGATTTTCATGTTTCTTAAATTAAAAGTAAAATGTCAAAGTCAAATCCGTTTATACACTCCAATCCTTATTTTTGTTAACATGAATTCATATAAATATGTGTATTACTTATTCTGACATTTCACATATTTCACTAGATTTTACTATAAATCTGCAGAATTTAAACCTTTGGAAAAAGAATCTCTTTTCATTTTTACCATGGAATTAATTTTTATTCATGTAATCAGAATGTTGATTTAAACCTAGTAAAATTTTTTATTTACGCACACATATATTTTAATTTGGAAATTCGAAATGAAAAATAAAAATGTTAAATTAAGTTAGTTTTTAAACTTTATTTTTACTAATACAATCATGATTTATGTGTATTTTTTACATTATGGCTTAATGTAAATAAAATGCATCTATTTTGTTCTTCTAATTCCCAGTAACACCCCCCTCTATATAATCAGTGATGGCCTCTCTAATAAAGGGTTTGACATAGCGTCAGTCACTGTTATGAAAAAACATAGGGTCAAAGAACCTATCCCATGCTTTTTAGTTACTCTAAATCACAATGAAGTTGCCCCAAAAATTTATGAGGTAAAAGAAGCAATGCACCTCATAATCAAAATTGAAAAATAGATCAACAATAGACTCACACAATGCTTCAACTGTCAGGGGTTTGGACATAACTCGGCTATTTGTCACTTAAAACCCAATTGCGTTAAGTGTGGTGAGAAGCACTTCTCTAAAGAGTGCCCTCACAAAAAAAAAATTGACACTCCAAAATGTTGTAATTGAGGAAATTTTCATACTGCCTCCTATGCTGGCTGATCGGCAAACCCTATAAATAAAAATAAAAACTAGCTAAAACACCGGTCAAACCAACCACTACGTTTACCAAAAATCGTTCCTTCACGCAGGTTCCCGTGGCAAATGTAAATAAACAAACCCCAAACACTCCCGACCACACCCCCAGCTTCCCTGATTTAGGACATATCGAAAACATACATGCCATTATGACTCTCTTTAAAGAGATTAATTTAATTTTCAAAGCATATCCAGCACTTTTGCAAGTTGTGCCTCTTCTAGAGAAAACAGTCCATCCAACAGACAAAGTTCGTCTCCTATTAAAAGCCCTAAGTATAAACGATAATCCTAATGGCAATTAAATAATTGGAAAATTTAAAAATTATGATTTGGAACGCGAATGGGCTGTATAATAAACTAGCCAAATTTAAATTGTTCATTAATCAAAATAGCCTGGATGTTATTCTCCTTCAGGAGACTCATTTAATTAATTCTCACAAAATTAATATTCCCAATTACTCCATGTACTGTAATGATCGTACTGTCCATCAGAGTGGTACGGCCATTATAATTAAAAACAATATCAGTCACACTAAATTTCCCACTCCAAAATAATACTTCACTGAGGCAACTATAGTCAAATTACATTTTGCCGATTCTTCTGCTATTGCTGTCGTGTCATTTTATATTCCCCCTACCCCCAATTCCTCTCTTTTTAATATGGATAAAGAAAACTTTGTCTCTGTCAACTTTAAAATAATAATTGGTGGGGACTTAAATGCGAAACAACATAACTAGGGTTGCGCATACTCAAACAACACCGGAAGGCTGTTAAACATCTTTATTTGCAAAACTGACTTTGAGTTATTTTACCCAGATAACCCCTTGAGGACCAGCGCGTCGGAAATAAAACTCAGTCACGGGACCGAACGCTCTGAAACGGAGCGTCACTACCGGCCCGCGCATTTTAAGCAGTTAAGCCTAATTTTACAAAAAAATTCGTATAAAATCAGCACTTTTATAAAAAGACTCCAAATTTATAAATTATATATATACTATACTGTTATATAATATGTATTAAAATAAAAAATATAACGTTAATACAAATGAATGAAAAAGGCAAAAAAACTAAAATTATTACTATGCTCATGAAAACAAATACTATACACAATGAAACAATGCTGCAAATATTACAAACACGAAATAAAAAAGTAGAAATTAAGAATAATAATATATTCTGAATAAAATCGAAATTTAAAAATTCTGCTGTGTGTGATATAGTTCAAAACAAGGATCCACACAGAGTACAACATTGCATATTTTCCACTCATAATATGATGTTTGTTTTCGATTTTTTTTAGCACATACGACACATCTTCTTCTACTTTTATTTCCTTTCCTATCAATATAAATTTTTGGAAAATGTCTACCAGTTAGACAAAATGTTTGAATGCCTGGTAATTTCGGACAAGATATTGAGCTCCTTGGTTTTGTTAATTTTCCTATTATTTGATGAATAACTCTGGATCTGAATTCCAAAGCAGGTATTTTCTCACCTTTTACCTTCGAATATATTACATATCTCGCTCTATCAAACCTCAAAAGGCAAACGCAATTCTACTCCAACATTTTAACTAATAAACGTTCCATAAATTTCCACAATCTGTCAAAATATAAACACAGCGCGCAATAAATCCCAGCCCTTTAAAGAACCGTGATTCTCACTTTGTTTACATCAATAAATATACCAAATACAGAAGCATAGAACAGAAACTAATGCCGGTTCTTGAAGGTCAAATACCATATGAGTCGATCGTTGTGAAAACCGTTGCCGTTCAACGCCATCTAGTAGCATTTAAAATTCAAATAAAACGTTCCGATTTCCGATTACGCATACGTGACGCTGGTCTCTCCATATCAATCTGAGCTCTTAGCGTGGAAGCGATGCTGGGCTGATAAGAGTGGAATCGCTGCGTCGCGTCCACGAGACGTTGGTCACGAACGGGATAAACCCACCCACTACGGCCATATCCATGGTAATTATGTAGATCTAATGCTCTCCAGGGGTGTCCAACTCCCGATTAAGATGTCAACGATTGAAGAACTACCATCAGATCATTTTCCGGTATTAATCTATTACAGCAACTCATCACAACAGGAAAGTCAATTTCTAAATACTTGTTATAATTGGAATAAATTTAGAGAAAAAGTGAATAATCTAATTCAGGACTCTGCATTCAAGTCTATCAACACGCAACTTTTAATCGACAATAATGTCTCAAATCTAACTTCCATAATTAATAGTTCATTACAGTATAGTAAATTCTTTAAACCTAAGCAGTCTATAAACTATCTTCCTGACAATTTAATTAACCTTATCAAAAGCTGTAATAAATTAAGGAAGATCCATAATCGTACTAGACGCCCGTTTATTAAAAATCAAATTAACTCATTAAAACCACAAATCAAAAATAAGATTACTGAATTTAACCAAAAATCTTACAACAATTATTTAAGAAGCCTCAACGTGGAGGATGGATCCTTCTGGAGAGCAATTAACAAGAGGAAAAAAAACCAAAGCGTGTATTCCCCCCCCCTTATAGATGGTGTGAAAGCTGCACTCTCGGACTTTGAAAAGGCAGAATGTCTGGCAGCATGTCTAGAAAAGCAATTTCAACTAAACAACCTTAATAAACCGCTAACTGATAATACTATCAACAATACAATTCTTGAATTTTGTAATAAAAATTATATTTACCAACTCCCTTTTGAAACATCAGCATCTGAAATGGAAATGACCATTAAAAATCTTAAGCCAAAAACAAGCCCTGCTCATGATTTAATCACCAATAAAATTATTAAACAGTTACCAATCAAGGCAATTTGCTATCTAAAGGAGATAATTAATGGAATTATAAAAACTGGCCATTTTCCTAATGTCTGGAAAAGAGCAGTGATCATACCACTCCACAAACAGGGCAAGTGCAAGCAGCAGCCGTCGAGCTTCAGGCCGATTTCCCTATTGCCGACCCTTGCAAAAATAACTGAAAAAGCAATTCTTCAAAAGTTACTAAATTTTGATGAGATGAATCAAATAATCATCCCACAGCAGTTTGGATTTCGGAAAAAGCATTCGACCGCCCACCAACTACTCAGGGTGGTGCAGAAAATATCTAATGGTTTTGCCTACAAAAAATGAGCTAGAGGAATATTTAATGTCGTAGAAAAAGCTTTTGATAGAGTTTGGCATAAAAGCCTGATATTTAAACTAATTAAATTCAATTTCCACTCCTATCTGGTTTTCCTTATATATAGATAACTACCTATTTAACAGAACTTTCTCTGTTAGAGTCGGAAAAACTTATTCCCAAAACAGACCCATTCTTGCAGGCGTCCCGCAAGGATACCTGCTAGGTCCGTTTTTATTCAACATCTACGTCAACGATATTCCTCAGCATCCCAACACTATGCTCTGTTTGTTTGCTGATGACACTGCTGTACAGGCGTCCAGCACAAAAATGTGGAAAATATATACCAACATCTCCAAACAAATCATGGCTATTGAAAAAATGGCTAGACATTTGGAAAATCAAAATTAACCCAAATAAATCAACGGCGGTTGTTTTTACTAAAAATAGAACTCCACTCCCCCCAGATCAAACTCAACAGGTATCCTGCCCCTGATCAGATAGCGTTGATTACCTCGGCCTTACATTTGATAAAAGACTCACCTGGAAATCACATATTAGGAAAACTAATTTCAGCTAGGAAAACTAATTTAAAATCAATTCTAGACCTCTTACTCCAATAGGTTCTGATTTTGATGACTTTGA